>PVKU01003593.1:0-173782 GCA_004027475.1 Anoura caudifer
CTATTTTCGTACCTGTGTTCTCTCTCTCTCTCTCTCTCTCTCTCTCTCTCTCTCCCCCTTCCTTTCCTTAAAGCAGCCCCTTTAGCATCTCTTGCAGAACTGGTTTCGTGGAGGTGTATTCTTTTAGACTTCTTTTGTCTGGGAAGCTCCATATTTGGCCTTCTATCTTGATTGAAAGCCTTGCTGGGTAATGTAACCTTGGTTGCTGGTCTCTGGTTCTCATTACTTGGAATGTTTCTTGCCATTCTCTTCTGGCTTGGAGCGTTTCCATTGAGAAGTCAACTGCTAACCTTATCAGGGCTACCTTGTATGTTACTTCCTGTTTCTCCCTTGCTGCCTTTAAGATTCTCTCTCTGTCTTGGAATTTTGCCATTTTAATTATGATGTGTCTTGAAGTGGGCCTCTTTGTGTTTCCTGGATTTGTGTGAGTTTTTCTCTCATCAAATTAGGCAAGTTTTCCATGATTACCTTCTCAAACAGGTTTTCTATCCCTTGTTCCTCTTCTTCTCCTTATGGTATCCCTATTGTACAGATATTATTACATTTCATATTGTCCTGCATTTCTCTTAATCCCTCTTCATTCTTTCTGAGCCTCTTTTCCTTTTTTTGTTCTTTCTGGGTTTTTTTTTCCCTACTTTGTCCTCCAGCTCACTGATCCGATCTCCTGCTTCATCGATCCTGCTTTTGATTCCTTCTGCTGTGTTCTTCAGTTCAGAAATTGTATTCTTCATTTCCTCTTGGCCAGTGTTGATGTTTTCTATTTCCCTTTTTATGTTGATATAGTTTGCAGTGAGTTCATTGTGGATTCCCTGTAGTTTCTGGTAATTCACTGTGAGCGCATTGAGCTTCCTGATAACCATTGCTTTGAACTCAATATCTGATACTTGAGTTGCCTTTATTTCATTTAGCATTCTTTCTGAGGCGTCCTCCTTTCCTTTCATGTGGGTGTTATTTCTTTGTCTTCCAATTGTTTTTGAGACTCTTCTTGTTAGCTTCAGCTTCTTAAATTTACCTGTTCTGGCTCCCTGGGTTTATGGTATGAACTTGTATGGTAGAATACCTGTGATATTCAGTGGTGCCATCTCCTTGATCTCCGGAGCTCACTGGTCTTGGGCTGTTGTTTACGTTGGCTCTGTGTTTGTCTTTGGGTTTTGATTGTTGTTGGGTCTTTCTTTGGTGGTTAACTGAGCATCACTCTGTCCACCACCTCTTGTATTTTGTTGTGCTAGTGTGGGCAGGTTGTGTCGATGCTGGTTCTTCTGTGTGTACAAGGTTTTGAGGATTCTCTCTTGCCTTTGTTCAGTTGTTTGTTGTGGGTATTTTCTCCACTATTTAGTTGTATTTCCAGATAGGTCCTGGATAGAGGTTTGTGTGGTTTCCACTCCCTCCTTCACCTTCTTCTGTTGTTGTTGGTTCCTTTGTTGTTGAGTTTCCTCTTCTAGCAGGTATCCTGGTGATCACAGCTTCCACCTGCTCTTTTTTTGTGATCCGTTGGAGGAGGGAGGCAAAATGGTTTAAGACAGCAAGAGTGTGTTCTATGCTATTTACAGTAGCAGCTGGTAGAGAAGAGATAGGAGATTCTTTGGCTATGTATAGTGTTAACCATGATATTCCACCCAACTAGCCACTTTTTAGAAAGGAGGGAAAGAAGATAAGACTTTTGTTGGGGATGGAAGGATTGTGAGTTGGATCTAGAAAGCAGTGAGGTTGTAGGAGGCAGATTCTGAGGTAAGGTGAGAGTAAAGGATAGTAAGTAGGTGCAGTGTGTGAGAGAATAGAGTTAACCACAGCAGTAATGGAGTTCAGGAAACTGTGAAGTGGGCTAAGATCTGAGAGAGGTGTTGTGCCGTATTTACAATTGTATGGAATAGCTATTATTTACAATAATAATGGAGCAACAAGCAATATGACAGAATCTATGTGATCTGGATAACAAGAATAAGGGAATATAGGATCTTGAGTAGTGTGCTAATGGAACACAAGGACAGTAATGATGGACAGTAAATTAGCAATACGCTATGAAAGAGAGAACAGGGGAAACCTGTCAAATGATACAATATAACTAGCCAAGCAAACAAGACTAAACAGAAAGAAGAGGAATACAAAAATACTATTCAAATAGAAGATGTAAGAATAATGAAAAAAGTAATAAAACAAATATGCACTAACTTGCAGGTTCTCTGTAATAGCACTGTCTCAGCTGTTGGGATGACCCCTCTTTGGGTCCAACTTTGCTCTTTTCACAATTCCAGGGTTTTTTTTTGTCTCATTTGTGGAAATTAAAAAAAAGAGGGAAGGAAGAAGAGATAAAATTGGGGAAAAAAGGAAGAAGGAATAAAACAAGAAAGAAGGAAAGAGAGGAAAAAGGCACTGAAAGAGAAAAAATAATAAAAATTAAAAAATAAAGAATTACTTAAAAAAAAAAACCTCCTGCTGGTTTCAAACTGGCCAAACCGTTTTGCTGGTTTTGCTGGCTGCAGCAGGCTGAGGAGAAATTGGTTCCGCTTTTCTCCCTTCCTGATCCACATTCAGTCATCCTCGGGTGCACACTCTCCCCAAGGCTAGCTGGGTGCCTCTCCCTGGGGCTTTGGGTGTGGCCTCGGGGCCTTCCACAGAGCACACTGTCCCTAAGTTGTGGGCATGCGCACTTGGCCAGGCCGCTTCCTGTCCCTCAGGTTCAGGTGCGCTCTCTTCCCAGGGCTGTGGGTGTGTGTAGGGCCTTCCGTGCATCCTCTGGGGTCACTGCCCGGCTAGGTGGAGATGAGGCTGGAGAGATAGCTGCAGGAGAATTCACCAAACAGTGTCTCTTGTTTCACTTTTTCTTTTTGAGAAATTCCTCCTACTCAAGCCTGCCACTCTGTACAGTGGCCTGGCCTCTCGCACAGCCCAATTCTCTAATCAGACCAGAGACTATCAAAGCGGGACTCTCAACTTTCCCAGCTGGCGTCCACAGACTCTGTGGGTGCTCACAGCCCCTGTGTGTTTGCCATTTAGTCCTTATTCCCCTCTGTGCGACTTCAAGCAACCAGGTCTCCTGGTGCTGCTCAAACCCGGTTTGGCCTGGGAGGGAACTGTTGACCCGGCTCTCTCCCAGGGACCCTGTGGCAGACCTGGTGGGCACCAGGCCTGGGGCTGCAGCTGCCCTGGTCCTAGGGACCTTATTGTCCTGAAGCACTCTCCTTAACATCTGGTTTTTCAATGTCCGCTACAATTTTTGGTCTCCTATCTTCATAGATGCTGGGGTAATGTTGGCTGTTTACTCTGTTTCTCCGTAGATCAGCTAGGTTTTTTTCCCGTATGTAGGGGGAAGTGGAATCCACTCCCTCCTACCTTGTTCCCTCTCTGGTATCATACTTAATGATGCTCAGAATCTCCAATTAGCCTGGAACCTGTGTCCTTTGGACATGCCCCCATTTATCTTTGAACATCACACTTGAAATAAACCATTTCTCCATGGGGCGCTGGTTCCTTTTAGTGGGTTGACGGCTGTGGGTACTCATTGCTACTGTGATAACAATCAATCCTGAACCTTTTTAGCAGATAGAGCTATGTAATATACCTTTTAAAATCATGAGTTTATGTTGATATTTACATTCAGATTTAACATTGCAAGTATTGCTTCCTATATGTTATATTTATTTCTCTTATTTAATTTTTTTGTTATTTTAGTAATGAGTTTTTTTAATTTCACCATAATTACATAGATTGTCTGTACCCTTTTGTCTCCATACACATTTTCTTTTCATGGATTGTCCAAACTGTGACCATTTAACTAACTAGGTGAGAATGCTAGGTGAGAATGTTATCATCAGAGAGTAGAGAGGAAAAAAACCTCCAAAATTTTGATAGAGAAATGTGCTTTCTAAAATTACATAGGCTGAAAAAAGGACGTTTTCTCAACCCTTCTCCCTTTTTGTTACTATTTAATAGTTTAGAATGGTCAGCTGTCATTGTGGATGAAGCTCATAGAATCAAGAATCCAAAGGCTAGAGTAACAGAAGTTATGAAAGCTTTAAAATGCAGTGTTCGCATCGGCCTCACTGGAACCATTCTTCAGAACAACATGAAAGAACTGTGGTGTGTTATGGACTGGTGAGTGCTAACACTTTCTTTTTTTATTTAATGCATCTTTAACTTAATGTTACCTTGTTTGCTATCAGTTTCTGGGGGAGAAATACAATTATTTGTCTGTTTACAGAAGTGCTTGATCCCAAACATAGTACACAAAATAGAGTCCTATGAAAACCTATCTGTACTCTTGTTCCCTGAATTAAATATCTAATTTACCAATTTTATTATCATCTTATAGTTATTTGCTGAAAATGTCGTAAAGAAAGAATGTTATGTTTGCTTGCCTTTTGCTATTGCTGTCATTAACAAACAAGTGACAGTCTATTTTTTAAAAGCAAAAAGAAGCCAATGATTTTCTTTTAGATAATTTCATAAAGCCCTAACATTTTTTTAATGCCTTGATAAAGGGCTGTACCAGGACTTTTAGGTAGCAGGATCCACTTCAAGAAGCAGTTTTCTGATCCAGTAGAACATGGTCAGAGACACACAGCAACAAAAAGAGAACTAGCTACTGGCCGAAAGGCCATGCGAAGGCTTGCGACAAAGATGGCCGGATGGTTTCTCAGGCGTACCAAGACTCTCATCAAGAATCAGTTGCCTAAGAAGGAAGACCGGGTGAGAACTGCACTTGTATATGTTATTTCTGATTATATTTTATTTTTTTTCTGAAAAAAATATTTTCAAGAGAACGTCTGTCTCTATTATATTTTTTGAGTATAGTTTTTTGTCTTCTACTTGGTATGAAAAAAATTGCTTTATGCAGAATTTTAGAAAACTGCAATTAAGCCCAATCATTTTCCTTACTAACTTTACTGACCTGTCTGCTAACAGGTATATTATTACTATGCATTAAACTCATTTTTCTTATCTTAGAACAAAATACTTTCTATGTAATTCTTCCTCAATGAAGAAAGAAGAACTTCTCTCCCTAATGTGTTTTCTGTTCATATGTTGTAATTCCTACATTGTCTACTGTCTACAGCTTAGTTATTCTTTCATACCTTAACCCTAGCTAGAAGACCAAAGTGGTTGAAAACTTTTTGTTATTATAGATTTGTTTCTTGTAGAATGCTATTTGCAGTGACACAACTACCCTAATTTTACAACTTTGTAGGAAAATTACAATTGAGTTCTGCTCATTGTTTAAGAAGATTTGAGGAGTTGGCCTTAGGAGGATTTTTTTTTATATAGTAGTTCTCTTTTATAGTTTTTATGTTGTTTTTCTAGCTCCGACAATAAATAGACTAAAGATTCTATAAATTACTGTAAACTAAGTCTAACTAATGTTGTCCCATATATTAGGATATCCTGTTGATCATTACTCTAAAAGATAGATTTGCAAGAAAAATATGATACTGATCTCCAAGTTGGGAAACTGATATAACATTTCAGTTTGACTGTTTGACTTAAAGCAAATATTATTTAATTGGAAAACTTCATGAACCTCCACTTTTAAAAATTGTTTTGTGAAATTTAATGTATTTTATTTAGTTGTCTGTCTAGTAGGAACAACAAACCATAAAAATATGAAAAGAAAGTTGCACAAAAAAGTTTAGAGATTGGGCTCTGAAATCAAATACCATAGGTTTGAATCCTCACTCCCCTGCTGATGAGTTTTATGGCCTTGAATAATTTGCTAAGTCTCTCAAACCTTGGTTTCTTTATCATTTACATGGGAAAGATGAGAACAGTGCCTGCCTCATATTGTTGCTCTAAAATGTGTGACATGAAAGAAGTGTTCAGTAAATGTTACAACATGTTTTAATAATACCAACTGAACAATAAAATAATACTTAGGAATAAATTTAACCAGGGAAGTAAAAGACCTGTACACTAAAAACTATAAGACATTGATGAAAGAAAATGAAAAAATCACAGATAAATGGAAAGATATCTCATGTTCGTGGATTAGAAGACTTAATATTGCTAAAATGATTTCAAATACTACAAAGCTATAGTAATCAAAACAGCATGGTACTGACATAAAAATAGACACATAGACCAAAGGAATAAAATCGAGAGCCCAGAAATAAACCCATGCATAAACAGTCAACTAATATTTGACAAAGGAGCAAATAATACTCAATGGAGAAAAGATAGTCTTTTAAATAAATGATTGGGTAATTACATGTGATAGAATGCTATTGGACTCCTGTTTTATACCACTCACCAAAAATTAACACAAAATGGATTAAAGACTTAAATATAACACCTGAAACCATAAAACTAGAAGAAAACATAGGGAAAGAGCTCCTTGACATTGGTCTTGGAGGTGATATTTTGGATATGACACCAAAAGCACAAGTGAAAATAAACAAATGAGACTATATCAAAATAAAAACCTCTGTGTCACAAAAGAAACAATCAATGGAATGAAGAGGCAACCTATCTAGAATGGGGGAAAATATTTGCAAACCATCTATCTGATAAGAGGTTAATATGCAAAATATATAAGGGATTTATACAACTCAAAAAACAATAATAATCTAATTAAACACTGATCTGATCTGAATAGACATTTTTTTCTCCAGAGAATACATACCAATGATCAACAGGTACGTGAAAAGATGCTCAATATCACTAATTGTCAGGGAAATGCAAACCAAAACCACAGGTCAACATTACCTCGTGCCTGTTAGAATGGCAATATAAAAAAGACAAGCATAACAAGTGTTGGTGATCATGTGAAAGAAAATGACTCCTGGTGCACTGTTCGTGGGAATGTAAACTGGTAGAGCTACTATGGAAAATTGTATGGGAGTTTCCCCAAAATTAAAACTAGAACTACCATATGCTCCAGCAGACCCACTTTTGGATATATATCAAAAGGAGATGAAATTACTCTTATAGAGATACATGAAGTCCCATGTTTACTGCTGTTATTCACAGTAGTAAAGACATGGAAACAACATTAAGTGTCTGTTGACAGATGAATGGATAAACAATTTGTGATATATAGGTATATAATAGAATATTATTCAGTTATAAAAAAGAAGGAAATCTATAATTTGTGAAAACATGGCTGGACCTTGAAGTCATTGTACTAAATGAAATAAGTCAGACAGAGAAAGAAAATACTGTACAATCTCACCTATATGTAGAATATTTGTTTTAAAAAGCCACACTCGTAGAAACAGAGTAGAATGGTGGTTGCCAGGGGCTAAGGGGCAGGGGAAATGGATAGATATTAGTCAAACGTGCAGCCTCCAATTATAAGATGAATACTTTCTGGGAACCTAATGTATAACAGAGCTACATAACATAGACTCTTGTTAACACTACTGTAGTGTGTATTTCAAAGTTGCTAAATGAATAAATTTTAAATGTTCTAACCACAAAAAAATTAAAATGTCATTATGTGAAGTAATGTATGTGTTAACTAACCTTGTTGTAGTAATAATTTTATAATATGTATATGTATGAAATTATCACATTGTACATCTTAAACTTACACAATGTTATGTCAATTATATCTCAATAAAGCTGGTAAAAATAATAACTCAAAATTCCTTCCAGACCTTAATCATCAACCCCCATCTTCTATATCCCTTTTTTCTTATTTTTATATGTACTTTTGTATTCAGTACAGTCAAAATATAGCTAATATATTATATATACCGTATTTTTCAGACCATAAGATGCACCTAGGTTTTAGAGTCAAAGAGGAAAAAATTTTTTGAAACAAAAAATGTAAAATATTTAATAACATAAATAACATAATATTTCACCAATGTCAATGTAAAACTAAAAACTACATTTGGACTATAAGATGCACCCCCATTTTCCTCCCAAATGGGGGGAGTGTGTCTTATAGTCCAAAAGATACGGTAGTTTTTTTTTTTTTTTTAATCTAGCATGTTTCATGTAGACATCCCTGTATTTGCTCAGATGCACATTTTTGACAGTAATATTTTATCATAGTGATATACATGTATAACTATTCATAAATAATGGCTTTTCCCTGTTACTCACATTGCTCAGAGCCCTATTATGGGTATGTTTAGATTTGTAACCCTAGTTACATATAGCTGTAGCTAGAAGAATTTTACCAATTCCAGTGCTCCTGGAAGTAATTTTATCCTCTGAAACTTACGGTATTATTTTATCATCTTTTTCCTCTTTTTGAAATTGGGCACAAAATAGCAACTTGTAATTGCTTTTATGGATATTTACTTAACTCTTATCATTACTAATCTTAGACATTTATAGAAAGATACTAAATACAAATAGCTTGTTTGCAGTAATTTGAAGCTTTTAATATTTTTCTAAGTTTTTCAAGTAATTCTGTAATTATAATTCTTACCATTGTTCTAAAATTTTCCATTGTTTCTTATCTAGTTTCTGATTTGACCTAAATTTTAATAATTCATTTATATGGTAGACTAATAATGTGGAACCCTGAAAACACCCACAATTTTGAGAAATATACAGGGTGAGGCAAAAGTAGGTTTACAATTGTTTGAATGGGAAATAATATAATTAATAATAATAACACAAGAATAAACTCTGTATTTTGCATACTCACAACTATAAACGTACTTTTACCCCACCCTGTAAAAGGAAATCTCATAAGTTGTTTTCTTCATATTTTAATTCCTTTTAATTAAAAAACAAATTCTTTGAGATATATTTGAAAATAAAGTTGCAATTGGTGTAGTTTTGGCTAGGGTGTTGGCAAGAAAATAGGAGATTTCCGAGAAATTGTTATAATCATGTATCTAGAGGAATAATTTAGTTTATGAGCAATTTTCACTATTGCAAGCTATGAAATTGGATACACATTGTGATTATTATCACTATAGAAAAAAATACTAATAATTATCTTGTGTTTTTCTTGGCAGATGGTTTATTGTTCTCTAACAGATTTTCAGAAAGCTGTCTATCAAACAGTATTAGAAACAGAAGATGTGACTTTGATACTTCAGTCTTCTCAGCCTTGTACCTGTGGTAGTAACCGAAAAAGGAGAAATTGTTGTTATAAGGCAAGCATTTTAGTTTGATATCTTTACTATCTTATTTTGATTACATAGTACTCTACTGTAAGTAGCAGATAAAATAAGTTTTCCACAGAGAGTTCTTTACTTTAGAAGCCATAAGTTAATGAAAAGAGATAGTTTTTACAAATATTTTATAATATCAAATAGTAATCATGGCAAAATATAAGATTCAAATATATTTTCAAAACATGACTTTTTTGACTCTGGCCAGCTTGACTCAGTTAGTTGGAGCATCACCCACTAGCTGAGGGACTGAGGATTCCATTCCTGGTTGGGACACATACCTGTGTTGCAGGTTTGATCCAGAACCCATCCGGGCATGTGTGAGAAGCAGCCAATCAACGCTTCTCTCTCACATCAGTTTCTCTCTCTCCCTTCCTCTCTCCCCTCTTTGCTCTCTAAAAGCAAAGAAAAAAATGTCCTTTGTGAGGATAAAAAAAAAATAAATCAAGCAAACTAGTTTTTGAAAGTAGCTTCAATTTGATATCCTCCTTTTCAGCTCTTACTGGGAAGTATCCTACTTTCATCTTGAATTTCATTTCTCTTTCAGGAAGTCTCACTATCCACTAAATAATAAACTTACTCTTTTATCACAAGTTTCAAATATTATTCTGATATGAGATATAGGATTGTGTCAGGAGGGTGAATACTTTTGGAATGAGGACATTCCCCCCTCTGGTTAAAAACATCACTATGTTATGGTTCACCAAAAGTATGATGTGATTCATGGATATTTGGTATAAAAAGTTGACCATCATTTTCTCAGAATGTGTTGTGCCAATAGTAACCCAATACAAAATATTTTTGCAAGTGATATATTTTGTGATATAAGTAGTTTCATAGTCATGTTAGTCCTTTGCTTGTTTTTATTTTCTGTATTTCTCTGCTTATAGACTAATTCACATGGAGAAACAGTGAAAACCCTGTACTTCAGTTACCTGGCAGTCCTTCAGAAGATAGCTAACCACGTCTCGCTACTGCAGGCTGCCGGCACCTCCAAACAGCAGGTTTGGGTTGTCTTTTAAAATGTCTTTGTGATGCTATCTGGTATAAATATTTATACTTGATATGAAATTACCTAGCTAAATATCTTTAAGTTTTTTTTGTATGAAATTCTGATTTGTTCATTTTTTAATTTACGTGTCAGAGAAGTATATGCACTTAAGTTTTTAATCAAAGTGAGAAAATTTAAACTTAAAATAACTTTTTTTTTATAATTTTGCATTTAATTTATACAGGTTTAAATGTATTAAGTTAATATTTCTTGTCATCTTCCTCTTCCTTTAAAGGAAACACTCATCAAAAGGATATGTGATCAGGTATTTTCCAGATTCCCAGATTTTGTGCAGAAAAGCAAAGAGGCAGCCTTTGAAACACTTTCTGATCCAAAATATAGTGGAAAAATGAAGGCAAGTGTTCTTCTTTCAGTTTGCATACATATAAGGATGATATACAAAATATTTATCAAATGGTATAACAGGAACACCAGCTAATCAGAACAGAGGTTCAATTGTTCAGAAGAGGTGGTAGCCAAAGATAAATGGTCTAGTTGTATCTGTACTCACTAGCTCTCTGTGAACCTGCATCTGGTGGGTTCTCAATTAGAAGTACTTATACCAGATATATTTCAAACTTTCCTACAGTATTTGATTCATATCCTCCTAAAAAGATATGCTGTTGTCACATGTGTAATAATTTTTCTACAAATTTTTAAGGAGATAATCTACCAGATATACAAATGTGAATGCCAAGAGGATGAGGATAGGTAGGAAGGAGCTCAGAATCAGAGAAGGAACTTTTTGAAGAGTTCTCTAAGGTCTCTATTAGATCTCCAAGGGTTTTCAAGGCCTCTATGTCGAGACCGAACTTTCTGTCTCTTTTTTTTACTTGCCAACCTAGATCACAAGATTGTTTTATCTCATTTATGCAAGGGGGAGCATTTGCTTTATACTGGGACACTGACCTGTTGGTGAGCTCTTGGTGATAGATTGAGGGAGGGTTCTGAAAAGTAATGCTAGGTTCTCCAACCATGACCCCTGCCCCTGGGCATTGCCTCTCAGAGCTGCATGAAATACTGACAGTTCTAGCCTCCTTGTAGCAGAATTCAGTTGTTTAACCCCTTATTAACTATCAACGATCTTTATTTATGGAATCAAAGATTTTTACAGAGCAATTTCCAACTTAATATTTTAATTAACAAAAAGTAAGTTATTTCTTTTAGCAAAAAAAGGAAGTAATTCAAAGTAGGTTTTTTCTTCTTTGAAATCCTGGAAATATTTTTAGCAGTTAATCTACATAAACTCAGCATAGTTTAGTTTGCCTGGACCTCTAAATCAATGGTATAAAATGTAAGCTAGGGAGATTACCCTAAAACCTTGTGAGTATTTTTTTTTTAAAGGAGATACAGTTGGCATGTAACATTGTATTGATTTGGGTATACAACATAATGATTTGATACATGCAAATATTTTTAAATAATTACCACAGTAAGTCTAATTAACATCCATCACCTCATATAGTTACAATGTTTTTTTCTTGTGAGGAAAACTTCTAAGACCTACTCCCTTTTAAATATACAATATGGTCTTGCTAACTACAGCCACCATGTTGTACAATACATCCCCAGGATTTACTTATTTTATGGGAGCTTGTACTTCTTTACTACCTTCACCCATTTCACCTGCCCTCTACCCCTTGCCCCTGGCAACCACTAGTCTATTCTCTGTACCTGATGAGTTTGATGTTCTGTTTTCTTTTGTTTTAAAATTCCATGTATCAGTGAGATCATGTAGTATTTGTCTTGGATTTATTTCACTTTACATAATTCCCTCAATGTCTATTCATGTTGTAGCAAATAGCAGGATTTCCTTTTTTTTTTTTTTTTTAAGGGAAGGGAGGGAGAAAGAGAGGGAGAAAAACACTGATGTGAGAGAGAAACATCAACCTGTTGCCTCTCACATGTGCCTGACTGGAGACCAAACCCGTAGCCCAGGCATGTGCCCTGACCGGGAATTGAAATGGCAACCTTTCACTTTGTGGGGTGATGCCCAATCAAGTGAGCCACACTGGTCAGGGCAGATTTCCTTCTTTTTTATGGCTGAATAATATTGCTATCTGTTCATCCATTAACAGACACTTAAGTTGTTTCCATGTCTTGGCTATTGTAAATAATGCTGCAGTGAACATGGGGGTGCTGATATCTTTTTGAGATCAGTTTCATACTTTTGCATGTGGCTGTCTAGTTTTTCTAACACCATTTAATGAAGAGTCTGTCCTTTCCCCATTGTAAATTCTTGCCTCTTTTGTTTAAATTAATTGACTATATATGTGTGGCCTTATTGCTGGGCTTCCTATTCCATTCTGTTGATCTTTGTGTCCATTTTTATTCCCGTACCATACTGTTTTGATTATTATTGCTTTGTCATATAGTTTTAAATAGGAAAGTGTGTTGCCTTCAGCGTTGATCCTTTTTCTCAGATTGCTGTGGCTATTCAGGGTCTTTTGTGGTTACATTCAAATTTTGGAGTGTTTGTTCTATTTCTGTGAAAAATGCCACTGGAGTTTTGATTAGAATTGCATTGAATCTATAGATAGTTTTAGATAGTATAAACATTTTAGCAATATTAATTTAATCCATGATCACAGAATATCTTTCCATTTATTTGTGTCTTCTTCAGGTTCTTGCATCAGTGTCTTAACAGTTTTTAGTGTACAGGTCTTTCATCTTCTTGGCTATATTTGTTCCTATGAGTTTTATTTTTTATGTAGCTGTAAATAGGACTGTTTTCTTAATTTCTCTTTCTGATAGTTGTAATTAGTGTGTAGAAATGCATCTGATTTTTCCATATTGATTTTGTATCCTGCAACTACAAGGTGAGACAAAAATAGGTTTACAGTTGTGAGTATGCAAAACACCGAGTTTATTCTTGTATTATTATTTATCAATTATTGTATTTTTTCCATACGAACAACTGTAACCCAATTTTGTCCCACCCTGTATACTGAATTTGTATATTAATTCCAGTAGTTTTGGGGAGGGGGGTTTGGTGGAATCTTCAGGGTTTTTCTATATGTAACATGTAATCTACAAATAGAGGGAGTTTTACTTATTTTTCCTGACTTGGTTTTTGGTTGCCTTTTAGTTTATTTCTTTCTTTATTTATTTGCCTAATTGCTCTGGCTAAGAGTTCCAGTGCTATGTTGAATAAAAGTGGCAAGAGTAGGCATCCTTATCTTTTCTTGTTCCTGATCTTAGAGGACAAGCTGTCAATTTTCACCATTAAGCATGTTAGCTGTGGTATTGTCATATATGGGCTTTATTATGTTGAGGTATGTTTTCTTTATACCCACTTTGTTGAGAGTTATGTATTTTTTAAAATAAATAGGTTTGTGCTAGTGAGAATATTCTATGATTTATTTTTACAACATATATTTCAAATCTAATTATATTTCCTAATAATAGTAAATCTATTTTTGTCATCTATTTTATTGACTTTTATTTAATTATTTTAAGTTAAAAATATAAAAAGCCCCATTAATGTAGAACTGAGCACTCATAATTTTTTTTTAATCTTCACCCAAGAGGATATGTTCATTGACTTAGAGAGTAAGGAGGGTGAGAGAGAGAGAAACTGATGCAAGAGAGAAATACCAATGGGCTGCCTCCCGTATGTGCCCCAACCGGGGATTGAACCTACAACCTAGGAATGTGCCCTGACCAAGAATCGAAACCACAACCTTTAGTGTATGGATGATGCGCCAACCAACTGAACCACCCACCCAGAGCTAATTATCCCATAATTTAAGCCAATAGAATATTTCAAATATCATGGTCTCCTTTGAAAACTACATTATTTATTGCTGTTTATTTGAATTTTATTCATTTTCACTCTTCACAAAATAGTTAGCATTCTTGAAATTAAATGAAATTTTATAACTGCACTTTATATTCTTATACATCCATTAAATATATGATTTAAAACATACTGTTAGTTATATATTTAGTAAAATAGTGTCTGATTAAAATAATTATTGCATTTACATTTTATTAAGATTTTTAGAAGGATAAAAGCAAGCATAAATTGTTGCTTGAGGCTAAATGTCTTTATATGTGAAGGAAGCGTGTAATTTACTTGTTTTGTGAGAAAGCACCAATGAATCAGAGACTGATAATAATAAGCAAGGATTGTATTTTTCAGGCTGTGTTTCATCACTTGATTAGCAACATCATGTGGTGATTTAGTGATTGAAAACCTACAGGCTTATTGTGGAATTATTGCCTAAGTGGTTAAGAACTCCAAGTTGCATGTCCTTCTTTAATTTGGGTGATAAAAGATCTAGTTCTATTTCTCTTATTATAGGTTAGCCTGAAGGTACAATTTATTTGTGCATATAATGTCCACTGCATCCTTCGTAGCTTCAAAGCTACACTCATGAACTCCAGCTCTTTCTCTTAAGTATCAAGATGTCTATTGACCTCAACTATTATTCAAGGGGATGGTCACAAGTTGCACTTATTTCCCTGATGAGAATACTCATTTTTCCTTCCCTTGGGAAATGCCACAAAGCCACTTACTGTGGGGGTGGAAAAAAAGACTAGGACACCCAATTTAGTGCTGCTGGAATCATACAAGAGTCATTTTAATCTCTGTGCCTCACTAATCTGAATCAAGTTAGATCCAAGAGTCCTCAGCTGTGACCAACCCAAATTTAAGATTCTTTCTGAGGGGAATTTTCTGGGTATGTGAAGGATAAGTGAGTGATAAAACATTGGGTCTGTATTGTTAGGACCCCAACCTATAGTGACTACACTGTCATTTTTGAAATTTCTAATAAAGGATGTTAGTTTACAGTTATTTATTTTATTAATGAGTTTGTGCATTTTTTTAACAAGCCTAATAAATACCTTCAGTACAAAAGCATTTGATTTTCTTTTTACTTGTAAGATATTCAAGAATACCTGAAAATGCAGTAGCTATATTATCCCAAACACTCAGAGTGGATTTCTGTACAGTATATACTTCATTTTTTTAGAGAGATTTTTTTTATTATTGTTCAAGTACAGTTGTCTCCATTTTCCCTCCACCACTCCCCGCACCCCACCCATCACCACCTCTCACCCTCAATCCTACCCCTTTGGCTTTGTCCTTGGGTCCTTTATACATGTTCCTTGACAGCCCTTCCCCCTTTCCACCCCATCATTCCCCTCCCTGACTCTGGTTACTGTTAGTTTGTTCTTTATTTCAATGTCTCTGGTTATATTTTGTTTGCTTGTTTCCTTTGTTCATGAGGTTCCACTTATATGTGAGATCATATGGTATTTGTCTTTCACTACCTGGCTTATTTCACTTAGCATAAGGCTCTCCAGATCCATCCATGCTGTTGTGAAGGATTAAGAGCTCCTTCTTTCTTTCTGCTGCATAGTATTCCATTGTGTAAACGTACCATAGTTTTTTGATCCACTTATTTACTGATGGGCACTTAGGTTGCTTCCAGTACTTGGCTATTGTAAATTGAGCTGCTCTGAACATTGGGGTGCATAGGTTCTTTTGAATTGGTATTTCAGGACTCTTAGAGTATAATCCGAGCAGTAGAATTGCTGGGTCACAAGACAGTTCCTTTTTTAGTTTTGCGAGGAAATTCCATACTGTTTTCCACAGTGGCTGTAGCAGTCTGCATTCCCACCAACAGTGCACTAGGGTTCCCTTTTCTTCACAACCTCACCAGCACTTGTTTGTTGATTTGTTTATGATGGCCATTCTCACCAGTGTGAAGTGGTATCCCATTGTGGTTTTAATTTGCATCTCCCTGATGGCTAGTGGTGCTGAGCATCCTTTCATATGTCTCTGGGCCCTCTGTATGTCCTCCTTGGAGAAGTGCCTGTTCAGGTCCTTTGTCCATTTTTTAATTGGATTGCTTGTCTTATTAGAGTAGAGTCATGTGAGTTCTTTATATATTTTGGAGATCAAACCCTTGTTTGAGGTATCATTGGCAAATATATTTTCCCATATGGTTGGTTCTCTTTTCATTTTAATGCTGTTTTCTTTAGCCATGCAGAAACTTTTTATTTTGATGAATTGCCATTTGTTCATTTTTTCTTTTATGTCCTTTGCTGTAGGGGACATATTGGTGAAAATATTGCCACATGGAATATCTGAGATTTTCCTGCCTACATTCTCCTCTAGGACTGTTACAGTATTGTGACTCATATTTAAGTCTTTTATCCATCTAGAGTTTATTTTTGTGTATGGTGTAAGTTGGTGGTCGAGTTTCATTTTTTTGCCTATAGCTATCAGGATCTTCCAGTACCATTTGTTGAAGAGGCCACTTTTTCTCCATTTTATGCTTTTGCTCTCTTTGTTGAATATTGATTGACCATAGAGACTTGAGTTTATCTCCAGGCTCTCTCTTTTGTTCCATTGATATACATGTCTGTTCTTATGCCAGTACCACACTATTTTGATTATAGTTGCCTTGTAATATATTTTGATGTCAGGTATTGTGATCTTTCCTCCTTTGTTCTTCTTTCTCAAAATTGCTTTGGCTATTTGGGGTCATTTATGGTTCCATATAAATTTTTGAAATGTTTGTTCTATATCTGTGAAATATATTATTGATATTGTAATAGGTATTGCATTGAATCTATAAATTGCTCTGCGTAGTGTGGACATTTATATGATGTTAATTCTTCCCATCCCTGAAGATGATACATGCTTTCATTTGTTCGTGCCTTCCTTAATTTCTTTCTTCAGTGTTGTGTAGTTTTCTGAGTACAGGTCTTTTACCTCCTTGGTTAAGCATATTTCTGTTCCTAGGTACTTTATTTTTCTTGTTTCTCTAGCAAATGTTTTTTTTCCCGATTTTTAATTCTGGTATTTTGTTGTTGGTGTACAAAAATGCATTCAATTTCTGAATATTGACTTTGTATCCTGCTATTTTGCCAAATTCACTTATTAAGTCAAGTAGTTTTGGTGGAGGGTATAGGATTTTCTGTGTGCACTATCATGTCATCTGCGAACAATGATAATTTTGCTTCCTCCTTTCCAATTTGGATGCCTTTTATTTCTTTTTCTTGTCTGATCACGGTGGCTAGGACTTCTAGTACTATGCTGAATAAAAGTGGTGAAAGCAGGCACCCTTGTCTTATTACTGATCTTGGCAGGAAAGCTTTAAGTTTTTCTCCATTGAGTATGATATTGGCTGTAGATTTCTCATATAGGGCCTTTATTATGTTGAGGTATACTCCCTCTACTCACACTTTGCTGAGTATTTTTATCATAAATTGGTGCTGTACCTTATCAAATGCTTTTTCTACATCTATTGATATGATCGTGCGATTTTTATCTTTACTTTTGTTTATGTGATGTATTATATTTATTGATTTGCAAATATTGTACCACCCTTACATCCCTGACATGAATCCCACTTGATTATGGTATGTGATCTTTTAAACAAAGTATCAACAAAGATATTGTGGTATTGAACAATGCCCTACATCAAATGGACTTAACTGATATATATATAGAACCCTTCATCCCAAAGAAGCAAAATTCACATTCATTTCAAATGCACATGGAACATTTGCAAAGATAGACCACCTGATAGGACAGAAAACAAGCCTCAACAAATTCAAGAAAATTGAAATCATGTCAGGCATTTTCTTGGACAACAAAGGCTTAAAACTAGAAATCAACCTCAAGGATAAAAAACTCAAATACATTCAAATTCATGGAGCTCAAATATCATGCTATTGAACAATGAATTGGTTAATAATGAAATCAAGGAAGAAATAAAAAATTTCTGGAAGCAAATAAAATGAACACACAAGAGTCCCAAACCTATGGAACACAGTGAAGACAGTCTTGAGTGGGAAGTTCATAGTGATACAGGCCTACCTAAAAAAGATAGAAATATTTCAAGTAAACAACCAAATCCTACATCTATAAGAATGGAAGGAACAACAACAAACAAAGCCCAGAGCAAGTAGAAGGAAGGACCAAGATCAAGGCAGAATGAAATATATACAGACTGAAAGAACAATTCAAAGGATCAATAAATCTAGGAACTTGTTCTTTGTAAAGGTAAACAAAATCCACAAGCCATTAAGCAGATTCATCAAGAAAAATAAAGAGAGGACCAAAATAAATAAAATCAGAAATGAAAGAAGAGAGATCATAACTGATACCACAGAAATACAAAGGATTGTGAGAAATTATTAGAAACAACTATATGCCAAGAAATTTGAAAACCTGGGTGAAATGGACAAATTTCTAGAAAAGTATAATCTTCCAAAACTGAATAAAGAAGAAACAGAAAGCCTGAACAGACCAATAACAGTTGATGAAATCAAAGCAGTAATCAGAAATCTCCTGGCACACAAAACCCTGGACTGGATGGTTTCACAGGAGAGTTTTACAAAACATTCAAGGAAAAGCTAACCCCTGTCCTTCTCAGACTATTCAGAAAACCCAAGAAGAGGGAAGATTCCCAAACTCTTTTTTTGAAGCCAGCATCATCCTAATCCTAAAACCAGATAAAGACACAGGAAAGAAAGAAAACTACAGGCCAATATTGCTGATGAACATAGATGCTAAAATCCTCAACAAAATATCGGCAAACCGCATCCAGCAGTACAGTAAAAAGGAATGCCTGTTTTTAAAACAATAGTATTACTATTATACACAGGCTTTGGATTATTTGTTCCTTCCCTAAAAAGCACCGTGTGTAGAGGCAGGTTATTTGGTATTTTGAGGTCAAAATCAAATGTGGAAGGCAGGGCTTACTGTAAAATAGAGAAACCAAGAGGAGAAAATGAGAGGTGGTATATATCTGACTGGTAATTTTAAGGAAATAAATATCAGGAGAAACTTTAAATACTTCCTAAAGGATTGCTACTCTCTAATTCAGTTTCTGAACATATTGTACGTATAAAAGAGTGTATTTTAGAAATTAAATTAATCTATTTATATGTGTCTCATAATCTGAAATTATTTCTTTTTATTAAAACAAGATGAAATGAAATAGAATTCTTTAGGGACTTGACCTCATTATTCACAATATGATGATGACTAACATTTCATGTAATATCTAATATTTTATTTCTCTAAGTTGCCAACAATGAAGGGAATTAGGAAAGCAGACTGAGGTTAAGTTCAATAAAAATACTTCTTAAGAAATTCTCAAGTGATATTTATATGCCCAAAAGTGTACGCTTAGTTGGAACTGGTTCACTGATGTCCTGTACTTTGTTTCTAGGTCCTTCAGCAGCTTTTAAATCATTGCAGGAAAAACAGAGATAAAGTTCTTCTTTTTTCCTTCTCCACCAAGGTGAGTTCTTGATCAGCCCTGCCTTAATAAGGAGAAAGCCTCAAATACATAATGGCATCCATCCATAGGTTCTGTCTTTTACATTCTGTAGGAATGGTAGTGAGGTAGCTAAGGGAGTTTTAAATCCCAGGGTTACTGTAAAATAGCAAACTCAAAGATAGGTTTTTAATTTTCTGTTGATGTTTTTTGTTGATAATTAAAATGTTCTTTAAAATATTTAAGACATTTTAAAATATAGGAAATAGTGTAAATAAGTGAAATATATTTACATAAATCGCTTGGCCAATACTTTTCTTATTATTTGGTTTTAGTTTTAAAAATTAAAGATTGATTTTTTTCCAAAGAATGGTTTTAGGATAATAAAATATGTGAGTCAGAAGTCAGAAAAATATGTTGCTCTTGTAATTGTAAGAAAGAAATTGTGAGCAGCAATAATTAATACTTAGTAAATTTATCTCTGTAATGGTGTAAAGCTTATTAAACCACAAATTCACCTTTGCCCATCTCTGTACCTTTCCTCTAGTTGCTTGATGTGCTGCAGCAATACTGTATGGCGTCTGGGCTTGATTACCGACGACTTGATGGAAGTACAAAATCAGAGGAAAGAATCAAGATCGTGAAAGAGTTCAACAGTACACAAGATGTTAACATTTGCCTTGTCTCCACAATGTAAGAATAAAATTTGATAGCTAGATTTTTATCTAATTGCTTTTAAGATTTAGGGTAATTTTAAAACTATTAATGAATTTTCAATGGTGATGGTTATATTGCTTTGTTTTATTTGACTTAAGGAAAAATAGCAAAGGTGCTATTAATTATGATTGAAGAAACAGTTTCTTGAGGTTTACTTAATCTTTTCTCTCAATTCCCTTGTCATTACTGAGTTCCCCTTTATATGTCTGTGTTTACAAAGATAATAATCCAAAAAATAGGTTTTTTAAGGAATTTTCTGTAGAGTGTTCTCACTCATGTCTGTAGTCACAACAAGACTGAATTAAATAATTAAGTTATTAATCAAATAACGGAGAATCGTTGGTAGCATTGGTTTGCAAACTGTGATCAAGGAGTCCTAGACAGCTCACAGGGCCTGGGGGCCTGGCATTTTCCCGCTTTGTCGCTACCTAATCTCAATCAAAGCAGCTCCACATTTATAGGCTTGATTAAAGTTAAATCATTTCTAACACTCGTTTACCAGTCTCTAATTAAAACCTTTTGAAGAATATATACACTTTAGATGAAGAGTTACCAAGTCAGTCAACATAAAAACCTAAGTAAAATTAATGTTTTGGGAGGTAACAGATCTGTAACTGTCGACATCTAATGTAGTATTTTATATATTTGCTCTCACTGTCTTTTAAAAAGAATTGCAAGGGATTTTAAAAATAAAATTATTTATTGTATGATGCAAAAAGTAGAAATAAGTCAAAAATTGTTTAATGAGGAAGAAAATGATATGTATGGTGAGTGAGCTATCAATATTTACTATTGAGCACTAAAACTATTCTTGAATTCTTGCAGTAAGGCAAAAGGAGAGAAACTCTGGATTCCCAATTTCCTGTGAATTAATTCAAGTTGTAATTTCTCACTTGAGTCTCTACACACAGAGCATTAAATGGCATAGAATACTACTTTCAGTTAGTTTTTATAAAATAAACATAAGTATTCTTAAGTTTTTCAAATAGCATAGAACTTATGATAAGCAATTATCTCTCAATTAACTCCCCCCAGTCTAATTTGATGAATTCTGCCAAGCTCATAATTATCTCTTTAACTGTATTAGAAGTTGCTATTTAATGCATCCATTGGATTTTTTAATTTTAATTTAATTTTATTTTTGAAAGAGTTAAAATTGTTTTTCCATTTATATATTTTTTAATTTTCAGTGAAAACTTATACTTTATTTTTTATTTTTTAACACTTTTTAATTGTTGTTCAAGTACAGTTTTCTGCCCTTTCCCCCCACCCTGCCCCACCACCCCAGCCCTCCCCACCTCCCTCCCCCATTTCCACCCCCCTTGTTGTCCATACGTCCTTTATAATGGCTCCTATAAACCCTTCACCCTTTTCCCCCTTTATCCCCTCCCCTCCCCTCTCTGGTCACTGTCCTCAGTTTCATTATCTTTGGTTATATTTTGCTTGCTTGTTCATTTTGTTGATTAGGTTCCAGTTAAAGTTATTTTTCAAAAGATATAATTCATTTTCTATTGCACACAACTTTAAGTCAGTATACTTTGGATTTGTTAGGGAATATTTAGGTGCCCCTAATTATTCAGATCCCATGAATCATAGTTTGAAAGGCTGTTGAGAAAAATAACTTAGTGTCTCTTAACCTTATTCCAGAAAACTATATCTTAACTGTCTCAAATATATAAGTGATGCAGACCCTAGATGGCAGGGTCTGTGTTCTATGGCTGCAGCAAAGAAATTCACACAGACTGCAGATGTCCTGTGGAGAAGAAGAGATGGCATAGCCACTCTCTGAGTGAGAGAGGGCCGTGACCCTTGCCAGGCAGGCTTTTATTGTTTTTCTGGGCACATTACACCTAGGATGGTCTTCATTTACTATGCACAGGTTCACTCTAGGTGGTTACCTTTTACAGAAAACAAAGGAGAGGATGCTGCTAATTGTATCACAGAAGAAGGATATTTGCAAATGTAAAGGGAAAAGTGGTTGAACTGGTTACATTCATCCTTGGAAGGTTTAGCATAGATTCTAGGAAGTTACTTCAAAGATATGCAGTAAACATTTGCTGCCTCAATCCAAGGTGAGGGAGTTTTAGCAAAAAGCAAGCCTCGTAGCAGCCCAGGTACAATGCAGGCCTGATTCCCCACTGGAGAACCTATCCATGGGTGTGGCTCCTTGTGCCAGACCTTGCTTTCCACTGGCCTGAGTGGGAGCTGGGCTACATTCCCAAGCCACACAGAATGGTTCTTTGTATTTGAGAGCATTGTTTTACGTCCCAAAAGAGATTCTAAACCACTCTTCAAATAAGTCATTAGAATCATATATATACCTATCATCAAAACCTGCCTCTGATTCTTTGTTTTGTTATATTATCTAACCAGTCTCACACCCCTTTGTTCATTTTAGTTGTCTTCATTGATACTTACTTGATGTAGGATAAGAAAAATAACAAACTTTTTTTCCTTTTTTTTTCGCCTCTGAGGAGCACAAAGAGCAATAAATGCCTATTGGAGTTATATGTAAAGTTTCATGAGCATTTAAAGAATATGCATATCAAGAAAGACCATAAAAGGATAGTTATGTTTAAACTGACCCCTTATAGATAAAATTTCATTAGAAGGAAAAGCAGGTTTACGTAAAGGACATTTTAGGCAGAGATAATAGCTTAGATACAAAAATGACCAGGAATTTAAGTGGTTAGAGCTTAGGATGCTAAAGCTCTGTGGGTATATGACTAAATATGAGGAATCATTAGTTAATTTAATAAAAACCATATTGAGTGTTCTGTGACAGGTCCTGGAGAAGAAAAGATGTAAAAGGTTCAGATCCTGCTCTTTTAAAGTTTGTAACTAAAAAAAATATGAGGATGGAGGGAATAGTTAAGATATGTTAAAAGGGTGGTTTCACAATAGTATAATAAGTGCTGGTAGAAGGAGGCACAAAGGAGAAATAACTAGTTCATCCTTCATTAGCAATGCTGAAAGACAAGTAGAAGGTAGCCAGGCAAAGAAGAGAGCCAAGAAAATTGTAAGTAGTGTATGAAGGCAACTTTAAGTATATTGGTAGTTCCATAAGATAAAGTCTGAGTATGTAACAGCTGGTCTCTGATGGATAAAGGAATTTAAAACAGAAGACTGCCATAGTTGTTTTTTATATTCTGTTTTTAAAGTAATTTTATGTAAGATGAGAATGAATTTAAGGTCTGAGGTAAGGGAAGACAGTTAAGAAATCAATGAAATAATACCAGGACTTACAGGTCCAATATATCAGGACTCACAGGTCTGTAAGGCTTTGAAATAGGACAGGGGAAATAGGAATAGAGAAGGGACTAGAGAAAAATATTTTTAGAGCTAAATTTAGAGCTATTGGATGGTTTTTAGTTTTTGTGAGCTTTTCCCCCCTTTAAGTCTGTCAGTGACAGATTCTCAGTTTTTCTTAATTTAAGGATGTCATGATTTTCCCCTCATTCCTGAAGGATATTTTTGCTAGATATAGAATTCTGGATTGACAGTTCTTTCAGCACTAGAAAAATGCTGTACTCCTTCCTTCTGGCCTTTATGGTTTCTGATGAGAAATCTGCTGCCATTTGAATTCGTTTTCTGTAAAAGTAATGTGTTGTTACTCTCTTACTGCTTTCAAGAGATTTTTCTTTGTGTTTTGTTTTCAGAGGTTTAATTATGATGCATCTAGGCATGGGTTTCTTTGGATTTATCTGTTTTGAAGTCCCTACAACTTCTTGAATGTGTAGGTTTATGGCTTTTCCCAAATTTGGGGAGTTTTCAGCCATATGTGTTCAAATACTTTTTCAGCCTCTCTTTTTTATCCTTCTAGTAACAGAGAGTCCCTCAGGTCTCTAAGACTATGTTAATTTTTTTCAGTATATCTTCTTTCTGTTCTTTAGATTGGGTAAATAATATTGACCTCTTCTCATGTTTATACATTATTGTCTCTCATTTCCATTGTACTATCAAGTTCATTTCAGCAAGTTTTGTAATTCAGTTATTTTTCAGTTCTAAAATTTCATTTGTTTTTTTAATATCCTCTCTTTCTATTTTCTTTATATCCCAAGACTTTCTATTTTTAGTTTGTTTCAAGCATATTTGTAATTTCTTATCAAAGCATTTTTATTACAACTACATTAAAATTCTTATCAGATAATTCCAACATCTGATTAGTTGTTATCATCTGTTGCCTTTTCTCATTTGAGTTGAGATTTTTCTGGATCTTGGTCTGACTAGTATTTTTTTTTTCAACATAACTGAAAAAAGAAAGAAAACCTTTAAGCATCTGGTTATATATGCATTGGCTCCCCTTACATGTCTCAAGGCCAAACTCACTTGTCCAGATTAAAGAGATAAAGAAGAGACAAGTGTTACGAGTGCCTTAATTTCAGTCAGGGACATGAAGATTAAAGTAGCCAGGCAAGACCAGGTTCTTTAACAAAATTGGTTCAAGAAAAAATTCTCATATGAAAAAAAATGGTAAGGTGTGGTTTCAAAATAGGTATCCATATCCAACCCAGCATTTTCTTTTGAACATTGGACTTTGTTTTTCTTCTTACAAAATTAATTTGTTTCTTTTTAATGTTGTTCAAGTACCATTGTCTCCATTTCCCCCCATCACTCCTGCCCATCCCAGCCATCCCCAACTCCCACCCTCAACCTTACCCCCCTTTGGCTTTGTCCAGGTGTCCTTTATACATGTTCTTGACAGCCCTTCCCTCTTTTCCCCCCACTATCCCCTCCCCCCACTATCCCCTCCTACCTCCCCTCTAATTACTGTCAGTTTGTCCTTAATTTCAATGCCTCTGGTTATATTTTGCTTACTTTTTTCTTTTGTTGGTTAGGTTCCACTTATAGGTGAGATCATATGGTATCTGTCTTTCACCACCTGGCTTATTTCACTTAGCACAATGGCCTCCAGATCCATCCATGCTGTCATGAAGGGTAGGAGCTCTTTCTTTCTTTGTGCTGTGTAGTATTCCCTCATGTAAATGTACTGGTTTTTTGATCCACTCCTTTACTGATGGGCACTTAGGTTGCTTCTAGCACTTGGCTACTGTAAATTGTACTGCTTTGAACATTGGGGTGCATAGGTTCTTTTGACTTGGTGTTTCAGAGTTCTTAGGGTATAGCACCAGCAGTGAAATTCGCAGGTAGTAATTTCTTATTGTATGCTGTACATTTTTTAGTATTATGTTATAAGACTTTGTATCTTATTTAAATCTTTTTAGCCAGACACATAGGGATGGAAATCCATGTATTCTGCTTGGCCTCTGTTGAATCCTGAGAGTGAGGTACTTCATTACTATTTCTGGATGGCCTCCACTGACACTACAGATGGGGACCTGGTTATCACTGGGAAGAAATGAAAGTCTTAGCTCCTCAATCAGTCATTTCTGACACCACACAAGCAGGGGTTAAAACTGTCTCATTACATTCAAGCGAGATTGGAAGTTTAGTCTTTTCACTTAGTCTTTACTGACTAGATTGAGGGTACGGCCACAGACCTTTTTCTGTGGTCTTTGCAGGAATAGGCTGGTTATTATTTAAAATTTTTCTGACTTAAAAGGCTACATCTTTCCTTTCTTTGGCTAAAGGAAGGATTTACTTGGGGCTTTTTTGTCTGTGACTATTGGCATTTCCATTTCACTAGTGTCTGCAAAACCCAGTCCAGGATATATTGGGCAAGAAAAAAAGTCCAAGAAACTCACTGCCATGTCATTGTTCACGTCTTGTAATTCCTAGCCAGTCTGTGTTCTTTCTACCTTTTGGTGTCTTTTGTTTGTTTTATGTATAATACCCAAGATTTTCACTTAGCAGCATTAGCGGCAGAATAAGAAGTGTATATACTCCTGGCTTGATTTTTTTAAAAATGTGTGTATTACTGTATTTAGCTGCAATGTACCATATTTTGCCATGTATAATGCATTCCCATGTATAAGGTGCACCCACATTTTGGTGCACGGCTATACATGGGATTATCATGCCCATTATACCCATGGTATATAATCATTATACCCATGTATAATGTGCATTCTTATTTTTTCCTCAAAAATTTGGGCAAAAAGTTCACATTATACATGGCAAAATATGGTACTAACAGTTTTTAAAAATTACATTATGAAAATTTTACAGAAATAGTATTTGAGTATAATCAGCATAGTCTGCTTGCATAGACTTCTAATGGTCGAATTTTTTAGGGATAGTGTGGAGTGACAGAAAAAAGGATATTTCATAGCTATTTCATTTGTGACATATTTGTGTTTTAATCACCTTGCTTTTACTATGTGAATGCAATATCATGTTGATTTGGTTATAGAAATATGGCACAATAGAGTTATAGGATAAAAATGTTTGGTTTTACTGTTTTAACATGCTCTTTCTGTTTCCTCTAGGGCCGGTGGCCTAGGCCTCAATTTTATTGGTGCCAATGTTGTTGTATTATTTGATCCTACTTGGAATCCAGCCAATGATCTTCAAGCCATCGACAGGTATAATACTGACAAAATGGAAAGTGACCTGCAAATACTTTTAATCTAAACATTTTTCTGAATTGGTTAGGTTGTTTAACATATGACTGTGATTAGAAGATAGGGAAAACCTTCTTTAAAAAAGCTATTTAAGATAACCATGGAGTTCTGAATCTAAGAGGCTTCTTTATTTTTGAGTCCAAGAGGAGCGGACTCTTTATTTATTTACCTAAATAAATAATAGCTATTTATTTTTCATTCATATCAAAATCCCATTGTTATGTCAGAGTTGATTTAAGGAGGAAAAATAAGTCCACAATACTTCAGGAAAATAGGAAAGGTCACTACTAGTAGATCAGAAGTATCAAGAAGCTCCTGCAGCACAGAATGAAAACAGAATCTGTGTGATCAAGAAACCAGCAGATTAAAACCACAATCAACAGTTGATTAAAGAGCACAGAGGAAGAAATGAATATTTTAGAACATAAATAATGACTTAAATAGGAAAGAAAACATACATACATGCATCTTGGTGATATTTCTAAATTCCATAGATAAAGAGAAGGGTTAAAAGATGCCAGAGTGAAAGTGAGGGAGAGAAAATTATTTATAAAAACAAAGACAAAAAACCCAGTTTATCACAAAGAAATTTGTATTGATGTACATATGATATATAAAGCAATTATATGTGACATCAGTAACATACAAGTGGGGCCGGAGCTTTAAAAAAAAGGGGGGTTTTAATGCAACTGAAGTTAAGTTGGTATTGATTTCAAATAAATTGTTATAATTTTTGGATGTTATATGTAATCTGCAGGGTAACCACAAATATGTATATAATGTACACAAAAGGAAATGAGAAAAAATCAATATATGTCACTTAAAAATCAGGTAAACACAAAGGAAGGCATTAATGGATGAAATGAAGAACAAAATAGCTATGAGTTATACAGAGAATAAATAAAATGGAAAAAGTAATTCCTTCCATGTCATTAATTTCTTTAAATACAAATGGATTAAATTCCCCAATCAAGAAACATAGATTGGTAAAATGGATTAAAAATGGTATCCAACTATATGCTGTCTGTGAGACTCTTATAGGTCTAAGGACATGCATAGGTTGAAAGTGAGGATAAAAAAGATACATCATGCAAAGAGTAACCTAAAGGCAGGAGAGGTGTTTACACTAATACCAGATAAAATAGACTTTAAGTTGAAACCTGTTGCAAGAGGCAAATAAAGATATTATACAATGAGAAAAGATTCAGTTCACCAAGAAGCTGTAATAATCAAACAGAAATGCTCCAAGTATATAAAACAAACATTGACAGTATTAAAAGTAGCAATAACTAGCTCCACAATAATAGTAGGAGACTTCAATACTCCACTTTCAATAATGGATAGGACTTTCTATCAGAAGATCAATAAGGAGAGGACTTTAACAACACTTAAACAAACTGGACCTCATAGACATATATAGAACTGGCCTCAAACCAATAGCATAATATACATTTTTCTCAAGTACCAATGGAACATTTTCCACAATAGACCCTATGGATCGCAAAACAAGTTTTAATAAATTTAAAATGGTTGCAATTATAAAATTTCCCCAGTTACAATAAAATGAAAATGAAATTGATGGTGGAAGAAACACAAGAAAATTCACAATTATATTGAAATTAAACATCACACTCTTAAGCAACCAGTGGGTCAAAAAGAAATTGCAAAGGAAATTAGAAAAGATCTTGAAAAAATTAAAATACAACATATCAAAAGTTATGGGATGCAGCAAAAGCAGTGCTAAGAGGGAAATTTATAGCTGTAAATGTTTACATTAAAAAAAAGTCTCAAGTTAACAATGTAACCTAACACCTTAAGTAACTAGAAAAAGGAAAACAAACTAAACTCAAAAGGAGCAACAGAAAGGAAATAATAAAGATTAGAACAGAGACTAAAAAATAAAGACTAAAAAACAAAATAAAATCAATAAAACCAAGAATTGTTTTTTCAAAAACATCAACAAACTCGACAGACCTTTAGCTAGATAGAGAAAAAAGAACACTTAAATAAGTAAAATCAGAAATGAAAAGAGAAACATTACTACTGACTTTACATAAATATAAAAGAATTATAATATAATACTATAAATAATTATATACCAAGAAATTGTACACCCTAGTGAAATGGACAGATTCCTAGAAACATGCAAACTACAAAGACTGAATCATAAAGAAATAAAAAATATGAATACATCTACAACTAGTAAAAAGATCAAATCACTAATGAAAACTGCCAACAAACAAAAGCCCAGGACAAAGATGGCTTCACTGGTGAATGCTACAAACATTTAAAGAAGAATTAATACCAATCTTTTTCAAACTTGTCCAGAAATTGTAAGAAGAAAGAATACTTCCTAATTTATTCTATAAGACCAACATTGCATTGATACTAAAGCCAGACAAAGACCTATAAGCAAAGAAAATTACTAACCAATATTTCTTACAAATATTGATGCAAAAATCCTCAACAAAATACTAGCAAAGCAAATTTAACAACATATTAAAATAACAATACACCACAACCAAGTGGGATTTATTCCTGGTTTGATGTGCAAAAATCAATCAATGTAATACACTACATTAACAGAATGAAGGAAAAAGATACATGATAATTTAATTGATGTAGAAAAGGCATTTGACAAAATTTAACATATTTTTATGATAAAAACACTAAACAAACTAGGGATAGGAGGAACTATCTCAACACAATAAAGCCCTTTTATGAAAAACCCACAGATGACTTCATAATTAATGGTGAAAGAATGAGTGCTTTACTCTAAGATCAGGAAAAAGGCAAAAATGCCTGCTTTTACCACTTCTGTGAACATAGCCAGTGCCGTTAGGTAAGAAAAGAAATAAAAGATGTCCAGGGTGGAAAAGGAAGAAAAAGAATGATCTCTATTTACAGATGACATGATCTTATATGTAGGAAACCCTGAAAGTTCCACATGCAAAAAAATAAAAGAGTTAGTTAGAGCTAATAAATTGATTTTAGAAAGTTATAGGGTATAGTCAACATTAAAAAAAATGAGTTGTATTTTCATACACTAGCAATGAACAATCTGAAAAGAAAATTAAGGAAACAGTTTCACTTAACAGTGGCATCCAATAAAAAGAAGAATAACTTAGTAATAAATTTAACAAAGGAAGCAAAAGACTTGTACACTGAAAACTAAAAAGCATTGCTGAAAGAAATTAAAGAAAACACAAATAAATGGAAAACTATCCTATATTCATGAATTGGAAGACTTACTATTATTAAGGTGCCAATACTTTTCAAAACTATCTACAAATTCAGTGCAATCCCTAGCAAAATGCCAATGATGTTTTTGCAGAGATAGAAGTAAAAGGTTTTAAGAAACAATTATGATGAACAATTGTATGCCAATAAATTGGATAGTCTAGAGGAAATGGAGAAATTCCTAGAAACATACAACCTACCAAGACTGAATTATGAATAGAAAAACCTTAATAGACCTACACTGACTACTGATATTGAATCAGTAATCAAAAGCCTCCCAATAGCCCTGGGCAGCTCAGTTGGTTAGAGCATCATCCTCATACACCAATGTTGCGGTTTCCATCCCAAGTTGTGCAAGAATCAACCAGTGAATGCATATATAGATGGAACAATAAATTGATCCTCTCTCTTCCCCCTCCCCCTCTGCCTGTGTCTCCCTCTTTCTCTCCCTCTCCCTTCCTCTTTTTTAAAAATCAGTCAAGCTATCAGTTTAAAAAAAGAAACCTCCCAATAAACTAAGGACTAGGACCACATGGCTTCACTGGTGAATGCCACCAAACATTCAAGAAGAATTAAAACCAGTTGTTCTCAAACTCTTCGAAAATGTTAACGAGGAGGGAACACTTCCTAACTTAATTGGTAAAGTCAGCACTACTATGTTACCAAAACCAGGCAAAGATACTACCAAAAAAAAACAACAACAAAAAAACAACAATAATAATAATAATGAACTATCAACCACTATTTTTATGAACATTTATATAAAATTCCTTAATAAAATACCAGCAAACTGAATTAAATAACATGTTAAAACAATGATACATTATAACCAAATTAGATTTATTCCTGAAACGCTAGGATGGTTCAACATTTTGTAAAATCATTCAGTGAAATACATCACATTAACATGATCATCTCAATTGATGCAGAGAAGGTTTTGACAAAATTCAACACCCTTTCATGGTAAAAGCACTCAACAAACCATAAATAAAAGGAAACTACCTCACCATAATAAACACCATTTATGGAAAACCCACAGCTCACTGGCGAAAGATTAAAAGTTTTTCCTCTGAGAACAGCAATAAGGAAACAATTCCGGTTTTCACCACAAATAAAAAAATAGGATTGCACTAATATGAGGTACCTAGGCTTGTCAAATTCATAGAGACAGAAAGTAAAATAAATGTTACTAAGGGTTAGGGGTGGGAATAGAAAGTTATTGTTTAATGGGTACTGTTTTTCAGTTGAGGAAGATATAAAAGTTCTGTAAATAGTCATGGTGGTTACACAGTAATGTCATGGTACTTAATGTCCCTGAACTACATTTAAAAATAGGAACTTCTAGTCAAGATAGCAGCAGAGGTAAAGTGGATACTCACCTCCTCCCACAGTCACATCAAAATTACAACCGAATTACAGAATACCCATCATTCAGAACCACCAGATATCAAGCTGAATGAAGTCCTACAACTACAGAATTAAAAAGGAAACCACATCGAGACAGGTGTGTGTGGGGGTGGGGGGCAATGGGGAGATGTGGAATGGGCTGGTCCCACACCCAGAGGGATAAAAATCCAGAGGGGTAGCTCAGCTGTGGAGGTCCCCATGAGAAGCAAGGGGTCACAGCTCCAGACCAGGTCCCCAAGCCAGAGTTGCAGTGCTACGGAGGGAAGTCCCCATAACTTCTGGCTGTGAAAACCAATGGGGATTGAGACTGAGGAAAATGGAAACTTGTGGAGTCCCAGGCAGTTCTTAAAGGGCCCATGCAGGGACTTACTCAGACTCGCTCCCTGAGTTCCAGCATGGGGCAGTATCTTGAATCTTGAAAGGCACCAGGGATATGCCAGGACGAACTGAATTGTTTAGTATCAGGGCAAGAGCTAGAAGGGCAGCTTTCTCCCAGACAGAAGTGCTAACAGAGGGAATTGTTCCTTTGCTGTGCCCTCCCCCAAAAGACTGGCAGGTGGGCACTATATCTGAGTCTCCATCAGCCTGGCTCACAATCTTTGCCCCACCCTGGTGATTCCCTGAGGCCCCACTCCACACAACTTTCAGGCCCACCCAAGCTGTTTTCCAGTGGTTTTTCCATACAAATTGCTTGTCCTGGCTCATGCTTCAGATTTTCCTAAATTCTCTCAAAAAAGCTGCTTCTGGCCTCAGCAAGCCCCACACCGCTTACTAGGTGGCCTCAGGCCTAGCACTAGCAGCAACTGGCCTTGGTGCACAGCTTGGCTTTGCCTAGGCACCTCCAAGCCCAGCACAAGTAGGTGCCATCTGCAGATTGCTTTGTAGATTATGCCAGGTGGCCCCACACAAAACACAGACAGTAGCTGATCTTGGCCTGTACCTCCTGGGAGGCTCCAAAGCCAGTGCACACCATGGACAGCTTCAGGCCAATCTGAACACTACCACCTAACCATCTCTACAAGAGACTCACTCAAGAGGTATACTCAGTGGGCAACAGAGCCCTGCTGAACTAAGTCCTGCCTTGTGGAGTGGGCCACTGCACAGCTGATCCATGATAGCGGTCAGAGGCCAATGGTCAGTGGTCACACCTCATCCTTCAGCTGATCGGCCTGAGTCAGTCCTTCCCATTGACATGCCAACAGCAATCAAGGCTCACCTGTAAGAGGAGGGTGTCCACAGCCTATGTGGTAGGCACATCTCAAGTACCCAGCTTGGGTGATAGGGGAGGCTATGCCATTGGACCCTACAGGACACCTAACTATGTTAGGCCACTTTACCAAACATGGGATATGTAGCAGCTCTACCTAATACATAGGAGCAAATACAGGGAGGCTGCCAAAATGAGGAGACAAACATGACCTAAATGAAAGAACAAAACAAAACTCCAGAAGAAGAACTAAACAAAATGGAGACCAGCAATCTACCAAATGCAGAGTTCAAAACACTGGTTGTAAAGATGCGCAGTGAACTTAGTGAGCACATCAACAGCATAAAAAAGAACCACTTAGAAATGAAGCATACACTAATCAAAATAAAATAACTTACAGGTAATCAACAGTAGAGTGGATGAAATCAAGAATCAAATCAGTGATTTGGAATATAAGGAAGCAAAGAACAATCAATTGGAACAGCAAGAAGAAAAAAGAATTAGAAAAATGAGAATAGTGCAAAGAGCCTCTGGGACATTTCAAGCATACCAACATTTGAATCATGGGGATACCAGAAGAAGAGCGAGAGGGCAAGAAGTTGGAAACCTATTTGAAAAGTAATGGCAGAAAACTTCCCTAACTTGGTAAAGGAGATAGAAATACAAGTCCAGGAAGCACAGAGAATCCCAAACAAGATGAACCCAAAGAAGGCCACAGCAAGACACATCGTAATTAAAATGCTCAAGGTTAAAGACAGAGAGAATCTTAAAAGTAGCAAGAGAAAAGCAATGACCTACAAGGGAGCTCCTATAAGACTGTCAGCTGATTTCTCAACAGAAACTTTGCAGGCCAAAAGGGATTGGCAAGAAATATTCAAAGTGATGAGAAGTACAAACAAGATTACCCAGCAAAACTATCATTTAGAATTGAAGGTCAGATAAAGAGCTTCCTGGACAAGGAAGAGCTAAAGGACTTCATCACCGCCAAACCAGTATTGTATGAAATGTTTAAGAGTTTTCTTTAAGAAGAAGAAAAAGATTTAAGAAAATAAACAATAAAATGGCAATAAATCCATGTCTATCAATTATTGAATCTTAAAACAAACCAACAAGCAGAGCAGAAGCAGAAACTTAGGTACAGAGAACATTTTGGTCATTGCCAGATAGGAAGAGGGTTGGGAGAATAGGCGAAAAAGGTGAAGAGATCAAAAAGTGTGAATTGGTTGTTACAGAATAGTCATGGGGATGTAAAGTACAGACAGCATAGGGGATATGGTCAATAATAGTCTAATACTATGTGTGGTGTCAGATGGGTGCAAGATTTGTCAGAATGATCACTTACTAAGTTCTGTAATATGTGATCACTGGGGTGTACACCTGAAACTAATATAGTGATGTACGTCATCTGTAATTGAAAGTAAAAACTATTTTAAAATAATAAAAATAAAAGCTTTGTGCCTTCAAAAAATAATTAAAATGATTAAATTTTGTTATGGCTACTTTATAACAATAAAAAATGAGGAAATAAGAGAAAAACTGATTACTTGGAAATAAATAACAATGAAATTACTGTGAATCAATATTTAAGTTCTGTTGCTAATTTAGAGTTTTAAATTTATTTCTTAAAAAAGAAAGACAATGTAAGTGAAAGAAGGCTATCATTTAGAAAAGAAGAAAAATAAAAAACCTAAGGAAAATAGATGAAATTATATAATTATTAAGTTATTAAAATAAAAGCAAAACACAACAAATCAAATTTTTACCTTATTCATTAAAAAGAGTAAAACAGACAAATTTGAAAATCTAATCAGAGGGAAAAAGGCAAATGTACAGGAAAGCTTAAGAAGCAGAAAGGCTAAATAGGCATCAAGAACATTTATTTATAATGTCTAATGTTTTCTAGATGTAAATGATTAAGGTTGACTAAAGATGATGTGAAAAATATTTAAATAATCTCAGAAGAAACAAAGTAGAATCAAAGATGTACTACTTTGTGAAGGACTACTTATTCCTAGTTGTTTTTGTGTTTGTTTTTTTTTTTAAATGGAGATATTTCATTTATTTTTTCATGCTATACAGATAAATACTGTGCTGGGTGCAGAGCAAAGCAAATTAGCCTCTGTTTCTTTTAATGGCAGTAAAAATAAGGATAAATAAATAACAGCAAAATTTATTCCATATTTACTGTAAGTCAGGAATTGTTCTGTTCTCATTTGATTATCTCATTTAATATTCACAGTATCCTTATAGGCTAAGAGGAAGTAGTGTAAATTATTAACTTAGTAAAATAAAAGCAAAAACATTAAGTAATTTGCTCAAGTTCCCAGCCAGAGTTGGCAGGGTCAGGATCTGAATCCACACATTGTTAACACAGAGCCTGCATCTGTAATCTGCCTCTTACCACTGACAGCTGTCAAGTAAAATGGTCAATGAAAACCACAGAAAATTCTCCATTTTTCTTTGTCTTATGATATTCATTGTAATTTTGTTCTTCATGTAGGCCATCAAGGCCTGCATGATGCAGTGCCTTATTTATTGCAGTATTCCCTTAAAGTGCAGTGCTGCGGTACATGATGGAAGTTGACAATAAACTAAAGAAGCAGCATTCCTCTTCTCTTCCCTCCCCTTTCATTGACTCTGTTAGGAAGAAACAAGAAAAGAAATGAAGTTCTTGATCTCCATACCATGTAACAGTCTTTCAGCACTTGTGTCTACATGGTAAAAGACTCATCATGTTACATATCCTTCCTGCTTTATTTACCAAGAAATTGGTGAAACATAAGTCCAAAGAAACATGTGTACAAGGCTTTTGTCTGTAAAGATTAAAAAATATGTATTCTAACGGAATCTATCCCATTCACCAAACAATTGGATGACTATACATTCAAAAGACTTTACTTAATCGATTTTTAATTTTTTTAGACCCCAAATCCACTGTGGGAAAGAAAGGGATTATGAGCACCTCTGTGTGGAGGCTCAGGATGGCAGTGACAGTGCAGTAACTTACCACTCTCTGCGCTGCGTCACCGGAGCCCCCGTTCTCCTGTGGCAGTATAAGCTTGTTGGAACTCCATGATACCCTCTTCTAAAGCCCTTCTCTGTGAGGAGGAATGGGTGAAGGAGGCAGAAGGAGCACCAACTATAATAACAGAGTAACTTTACAAGGTCAAAATGTCCCCCAAATTGTAACATTTTCCAGCATGAGGTAGTATGGCCTTGCCCTAGATCCCCCTGGTGACTGTAACAGGTATTTAGAAGCAGGTGACCTCATTCTGAGCATCCAATAAAGCCTCCACCTGGGAGAAGCTCAGCGACTAGAACCATAGTTAACCAGTGTCGTGAGTCAGGTTAGAGTTTTAATTAGTACTGTGGTTCCTATCAAAACACCTGGGGTACTAGTCAACTAAGTGATTCAGTCAGACAGAGCCCTTGGAAATTCCTGGATGAGGCTATAAACCTGCACTTCAATAGGCTTACTAGTTGATTAACTGCTTTTCCCCAGTTTTTTTAAAAACAACTTCACTGATGTATATATAATTAATACATAATAAACTGCACATGTTTGAAATGCACAGTTAATAAGTGTTGATATATGTTTACAAATGTGAAGCTATCACCACAGTAAAAATAGTGAATATATCCATCACCTCCCAAATTTTCCTTGTGCTACTTTGTAATCCATCTCTCCTGCTCCTCCCCTGGTCCCTGTTCCCAAGCAACCACTGATCTGCTTTCTATCACTAAGGAGTAGTTTGCATTTTTGAGAGTTTTATATAAATGAAACCTTTTGGGAACATTCATAAGCTTAAGCTTAAAACTACCATAAAGGAAAGTGAATTTAAGAAAAGTTTTTGGACAATGGAAGGTGATGTTTGTAACAAAGGTGAACAAGATATATACATTTTTCTGTAATACTTTTCTCCCTCATGAGTGGACTTTTTATACGAATTTCTATTTTACATTATTATTAAATAGAGCATATCTAAACATAACTTTTTAATTAAAATTTTACTAATGTTCCATTTTTATGTCCAAAAGATATTTCCTGAACCCAAAGCTGTTTCACTTGATTTTTGTTTGCTTTTGTTTTTAACCTTTTTGCAGAGCATACAGGATTGGGCAGTGCAGGGATGTCAAAGTGTTCAGGCTGATATCTTTGGGAACCGTGGAGGAGATCATGTACTTACGACAAGTATACAAGCAGGTAAATATATTTCCCTTCTAATTAAAAAGTAAACATTTGCCTGTTTTCAAAAATTAGGAACAAATGTCTGTAAAAATATATTTTAATTATATTCTAACTGTAATATGGCATTTAATAAGATTATGAAATATATGCTAGAATATATTTCTATAAGACATTTTTAGGTTCATTGAATTTTAGAGCTGAAAGTTTCTTAGAGCAGTACTTCTTAAACTTTAATGTGCACATACATCAACTAGGGATCTTTAAACTATAGATTTGGTCCTGGCTGGGTGGCTCAGTTGGTTGGAGCATCGTCCCATGCACCAAAAGGTTATGGGTTCGATTCCCAGTCAGGACACATATCTAGGTTACAAGTTTAATTGCAGTTGGGGCGTGTACAGGAGGCAAACAATCCATGTTTCTCTCTCACATCAATGTTTCTCCTGCTCCCTCTCTCCCTCTTCCTCTCTCTCTAAAATCAATGAACATATCCTTGGGCAAGGATTAAAAAAAATGCAGATTCTGATTTAGTAGATCTGGGTGGAGCCCAAGATTCTGCATTTTTAACAAGCTTTGAGGAGTGCCAAACACTACTAGTCTGTAGACCACAATTAGAATAGCAAGGTCACAGTTTCCCAATCTGTGGGCCAAACATAACATTATACCACCGATGGGATCTGGGTTCACTAAGACATTGATCCCACAACTCGGAGCAGCAAGATTATCTAAGCCAGCATCCAATCTTGAGTAACAACCTCTGTTTACTCCAGGTAGATGTTATCATTTTCTATATGTGCCATGACATAAAGAAGAGCGAGGAGAAATGCCTTAGAGATAGCTAAAGCCACCATTTCAAAGCCACCCCAGTAAATAGAATTACAGGAATCAAGTGCAAGTGCCCTACTGTGCTGGTACTGTTAGTATTCATCTAAAATTGCATTAACTCTTTAGTATCCTTAGGGTATCAATTACCATTCCATTTCTGCTTCTAAATAAAGTTTATTTAGTTTAGAACTGCTGACTTGAGAAGATCTGGAATGAGGTTCAAGTTTAATTATAAATGTTAAATTTGAATTACTCCCTATATATTGAGTTGGCATCTCTTTAAGAGCAAACATCTGCCACATGTGGTGGTAGTTAACCTAAGAATGATCCAATCCTAAATTAATGCTGTTTTCTTAATTCTAAAAATAGAATTGTATACAGCAGTTTTTGTTTTTTCTTGAAGCATTTAGCTCTGTAAAAAGCCTTTCATCTTCTTGTTCCTTGGTATAACACAACTACTTAAAAATTACTTCTTTAGACATATTTAACCAATCTTGGAAAAAAATAGGATATTATTTTTTCAACTTAGAAGCAGTTCTTTAGAATAGTATCTTAGCCTATCACAAGTAAGTTTTTCCTCAATCATGTAATTTTTCTCAGTCCTGTTACTACATGTGTACAGGGTAGGGGAAAGTAGGTTTACAGTTATTGTATGGAAAATAATACAATAATTAATAAATAATAATACAAGAATAAACTCTGTTTTGTGTACTCACAACTGTAACCTACTTTTGTTCTACCCTGTGTATACTTTTTAATTACTCATCTCACTCTTTAGTAAAATAATGGCCTGTTATATAATGTATATTATATAATATATAATAAAAAGGTTTCAGAAGGTGATGGTAATTTAAGTTTTCAGAACTTTGTAGGATCTAGTTACTTATTAAAATATTTTTTAAATGTGAGCTACTTCCGGAAGATTCAGCCATACAGCTTGGTAGACACAAATAAAGATAAGATGGCAGTCATGTGAGGAAAAGACTTTAAATGGGATTTAAGGATTGATTTTAGTTTGAACCAAGGGTACGTGTGTTGTGCACACTCTAACCTCCCAAGTGTTTCTCAGATCTTTTGGAGAAAATAAACATCTAAAAATGACCTTTAGGGAAAAGAACTATAAAAATGTTGGGGACCAAGAAGAATTTTCTTTGTGATCCAGAAATTATAAGGAATGCTGAAAGACAAAAAATAATTGGGATCGGATTAGAGTAAGAAACTAAGCTAAACTCAGTCAGGAAAAGGCTACAGAAAAAGGTAGGTGTTACATCTGAATAGTCTAAGGTTAGAGTTACCAGATACTAAAAAAATAAGGGACCGTGGGAGTAACTGTGGTACTCACTCTTTAGGGTATCATTGTGACCTACTAAGGTGGTTTAACACTTAAATATTATCCCACTGTACCAAAAGACAGCCATCAGAGGTGTCTGCTCTCAAGGAGAAACAAAAATTAGAAATATTGGAAGCAAAGAAGCAAGGCGGAGCTCCGAATTTTTGCTGGAATCAAAAAGAAAGTTCCTCCTATTGCCCAGAAGATGAAGTACTTGCAGATCCCCCACTTTGAATTATCACTTCAGTGGGCTGAGATAAGCATGTAAGATATTTACCCAACAAAAAATAATTATTTAATGATTTAGGAAAATAAACACTGGAAATGGCACTCAAAAATAATCAAGTTCTAGTCCCTAGAACCTGTATGTGTTACTTTATATGGGAAAAAGGTGTCTTTGCAGCAGCAGCTTGTGGAACAGGTGAACCCACATTTGCATGCAGGATTATAGGATTGAGACAGACCGTAGAATCCAGGGTTCCAGCATGGGGAAATAAAGCCTCAAAACCTCTGATGAAAAAACCTTAGGGAGTTGAGGTGGCAGGAAAAACTCCCAGCCTCACAAGAGAATTCATTGGAGAGACCCACAGGATCCTAGAATGTACACAAACCTACCCACCGGAAATCAACACCAGAAGGGCCTAATATGGTTGTAGGTAGGGGAGGAAGTGACTGCCATCCAGCTGAGAGCTGAGCCAGAGGCATTGTTCCCTCTTGGGCCCCTCCCCCACATTAGCATCACAATGCAGTGATGTGGGTTGCCCTACCCTGGTGAATACCTAAGACTCCACCACTTACAGGTACACCAAAACAAAAGAAATATGGCCCAAATGAAAGAACAGATCAAAATTCCAGAAAAATAACTAAGTGGCAAGGAGATAGCCAACCTATCAGATGCAGAATTCAAAACACTGGCAATCAGGATGCTCACAGAAATGGTTCAGTATGGTCACAAAATAGAGGAAGAAGTGAAGGTTATGTAAAATAAAATAAAGGAAAATGAACAGGGAACCAACAGTGAAGGGAAGGAAACCAGGACTCAAATCAATGGTTTGGAGCAGAAGGAAGAAATAAACACTCAACTGGAACAGAATGAAGAAACAAAAATTCAAATAAATGAGAAGAGGCTTAGGAACCTCTGGGACAACTTTACGTGTTCCAGCATCTGAATCATAGGGATGGCAGAGGAGAAGAGGAAGAGCAACAAATTGAAAACTTATTTGAAAACATAATGGAGGAGAACTTCCTCAATGTGGCAAAGGAAATAGACTTCCAGGAAGTCCAGGAAGCTCAGAGAGTCCCAAAGAAGTTGGACCCAAGGAAGCACACACCAAAGCACATCATAATTACATTAGCCAAGAGTAAAATGAAGGAGAGAATCCTAGAAGCAGCAAGAGATAAGGAGACAGTAACCTACACAGGAGTTCCCATCAGACTGTCGGGTGATTTCTCAAAAGAGACCTTACAGGCAAGAATGGGCTCTGGATAGAAGTATTTGAAGTCATGAAAAGCAAAGACCTACATCCAAGATGACTCTATCCAGCAAACCTATAATTTAGAATGGAAGGGCTGATAAACTGCTTCCCAGATAAGGTCAAGTTCAAGGAGTTCATCATCACCAAGCCCTTATTATATAAAATATTAAAGGGACTTATCCAACAAAAAGAAGATCAAAAATACAAACAGTCAAATGACAACAAACTCACAACTATCAACTGAACCTAAAAAAAACAAAAACAAACACAAATAAGCAAACATCTAGAACAGGAACAGAATCACAGACATGGAGATCATATGGAGGTTTATCAGTGGAGAGGGAGAGAGGTGGGAGGGTGGGGGAAAAGGTACAGGGAATAAGAAGCATAAATGGTAGGTACAAAATAGACAGGAGGAGGTTTAGAATAGTATGGGAAATGGTGAAGCCAATGAATTTATATGTGGGGACATGAACTACAGTGGGAGAATGATGGTGAGAGTGGGATACAAGGCAGAAGGGAATAAATGGGAGAAAGAATTGGACAACTGTTAATAGCATAGTCAATAAAATACATTTTTTTAAAAAGGTGTCTCTGCAGATAAGATTAAATTAATGATTTTGAGATTGGGGAGATTAGCCTGGATTATCCAGGTGGGGCCTAAATCACAAGTGGCCTCACAAGAAAGAAGCAAAAGGAAATCTGAGACAGGAGAAGAGAAGGCAGTGAGACCAGAGGCAAAGATTGAAGTGATGTAATTTTAAACTGAGGAATGCTGGCAGCCACCGGAAGCTACAGAGGTTAAGGAATGATTTCTCCCCTAGTGCATCTGGAGAACGTACAACCCTGCCAAACCTTGATGTCAGCCCAGTGATTCTGATTTCAGACTTCTTACCTTCAGGCTGTAAGAATGTATTTCTGCTTTTTTAACTTACCAAGTTTATGATAATATTACAGGAGCAATAGGAACTAATACAGGCAGTCAAAATTCACCTCAGAGAAAAGAGAATTAGTAGAACAGATTATGAAAGAAATATAACTAATATATTCAAATGGTAAGTGAGGTTGTAGGACCCTGGAAACAAGAACAGAGAGAGTACTTGGAAAAATAATCCATTAGAAACCCCATAAATGAAAAACTTCAAAGATAGGCTGCATAGCAAAAGCGAAGTTTTTATCTAAAAGAAAGACCCAAGCAATTCTACATTACAGAGCAAAAAGGCAGAGATACCACGCATGGAAGAAAAGAGGAAATGAAAGCTAAATCTAGAAGTTCCAGTATCAGCCTTTTAAATTTTTTTTTTAGTTTTTATTTTATTTAAAAAAATTTTATTAAAAAGTAATTAGTTTACAGCCAATATTATTTTGTTTTACTTTCAGTTGTACACCACGGTGGTTAGCCACCATGATCAGTCTTATAGTTGAAGAAAACAAGGTAAAGAAGGGGGGAAGCCCCAATTAAAAGAAACGTGTAAAAGGGGAACGAGTCCACAGATTATATGGACCCAGCAAGTGCTAAATGGGATGAATGAAAATAGATCCACACTTAACACTGTCTTTCTATAATTGAAGAACATCAAGATAAAGCAAAAATCCTCAAAATTTTCCAGAGATAAGCTTTCTTAAGAGAAAAGAAAATTATCTACAATAGTGATAGATTTAGATGGATATCTTAAGTTCTGGGGTTTTTTTTTTAATCCTCACCTGAGAATGTTTATTGCTTTTAGAGTGAGAGAAGGAGGGAGAAACATTGATGTCAGGGAGAAACACTGATCAGGTGTGTCTCGTCCACACCCTGACTGGGGATTGAACCTGCAACCTAGGTATGTGTCCTGACCAGGAATCTACCACACAATCCTTTGGTGTCTGGGATGATGCTCCAACCAGCTGAGCCACCTGGCCAGGGCAACATATAACTTCTTATTAATGATACTTGATACTTAGGAGCAATCACTTCAAATAGGGAGAAATAATAGCCCTGTATTGTCAAAGAAAGTGAATTATTAATTCAAAACTTTCCACAAAGATTCTAGCCTAGGTGACTTTAGCAGTGAATTCTATCAAAAATCTAATATTCTTTTTGGAAACAGAAGATGAGGGAACACTTAAAACTTATTTTAGAAAGATAGACGAATCCTGATACCAAAACTTGACAAAGACATTTCAAGAACAGAAAGTTGTAGGCCAGTATCTCTCATAAACATAAATGTAAAAATCTCTAACAAAGCCTTGGTTAGAAGTTGAATTGTGCCCTTCCCTCCCAACCCCCCCCAAAAAAAGATATGTTAAATTTCCAACCTCTGGTACCTGGAATGGGATCTTATTTAGAAGTAGGGTCTTTGCAGATATAATCAAGTTATGATAAGGTCACACTGGAATAGGGTGGCCTCTAATCCATTGACTGATGTCCTTGTAAGAAGAGGGAAACAGGCAGACACAGAAGGAGAATGTCATGTGACAAGGGAGGCAAAGATTGGAGTGGTGCAGCTGCAAGCCAAAGAACACCAAGGATTCCATCCACCACCAGAAGCTGCGAAAGTAAAGAAAGGATGTTTCCTTAAAACCTTCAGAGAGAGCATGGCCCTGCCAACACCTTGTTTGAAGATTTGTAGCTTCCAGAACTGTGAGAGAATAAATTCCTGTTGTTTTAGGGCACGTAGATTGTGGTACTTTGTTGGAGCAGCCTTAAGAAACTAAGGCAGCCTCTAATGTATTATAAATTTGACTATATTTTTTATATGAAACTTCTGTATCATGAAGGAACTATAAGCCAATTTAAAAATGAGACTAGGAGGAAAAATGCTACATATATATATAGCATTTACCATATATAAAGAACTTCTACAAAACAATAGAAAAGTTAGGATTAGGTATTTCACTAAAGAAAAAAAATACAAATAGTTATCACCTGTGTGAAAAGATGCTTAACCACAGTTGTAATCTAGAAATACAAAATAAGATAAGATTGTGTTCTGCACTTTCTGCCAAAGGCTTTTTGTTTTGTTTTGTAAGGTTTTTGTTTATTTTTTTTTTTAGAGACATTGGGAGATTGGTGCTGTTCATTGTTAGTGGGTGTACTGTGAAGAGGTATTCATATCTTGTTTTTGAGAATACAACTTTATGCATTTATTTTAGAGGCTAATTTAACAGTATTTTAAAACACATAGGACCTTCTCCCTATCTACCTGGCAGTAACACTCTCACATATAAACAGTCAAGGATGATAAGGATTTTTATTCACTGTTGTTAGTATTTGCTTTAAAAAATGAAAAATAAACAACCTAAGTGCCCAATAGTAACAGAATAAGAGCATAAATTCTTGTATACCCATATTATGGAATACTCTGCAACAACAACAACAAAAATTATAGTCAGAGCAAATGTGCTAATTTGGCAAGATCTCTAAGACATTTTTAAGTGGGGCAAAAAAAGCAAGTTGCCGAACATGTGTATCAATTGTGTTTATGCATAAAACTATTCAGTATTTCTATTTGTATATATCAATAGCATTGAAAGAGATCTAGAAAGATACACCTTACCATCTCACTGTTACCTACACTGATGAGGGATGATCTGTATTGTTCAGGGGAGACTTCCACTTTGACATGTTTTGTTGGGGTAATGCATGCAGATATTTTATACTTTTTAAAAATGAAACCATCACCCACACAGCAACCTTACTCCTCCAGGTTTGGAACATTGTGTGTAATCTACAGTTTGGCATTCAGAAGTTCATCTATTGTATATATATAATTTGTTTAGTTTGTATTTACAGAAGAGTTGCAAGAATAGCACAAACAACTCCCAATGATCTTCACCCAAATTTCCCAGTTATCATTTTGCTCCATTTGCTTTCTCTTTCTCTCAGTTATGATGTTTATTCTTTTTATGAACCATTTGAGAGAAAGTTGCAGGTTAATCACCCCCAGACTGTCTAGTGTATATTTCCACAAAACAAGAACACTCTCCTATTTATGTATACATATAAGCATAGTTTTAGGCATTATAAACACTCAATTCTGCAACTTGCTGCCCCCACTCCCCACCACTGTCCTCTCAAAAATTCAGTTATCCAATTCAAGAAACTAACTGATACATTACCTGTAACCCATAGAACCAATCAGATTTCACCAAATTGCCTGGGAATGTTTGCTTTTTCCTTACTGGTTCAGGATCCAAACCAAGATCATAGTTACATTTCTTTTTGTGTCTCATCAGTTTTCTAACACCTGGAATAAGCTTTTCTAGCCTTTCATGATCGTAATAGCTTTAATGAATAAATCCACTGATGTTTCCTCATGTTCAGACTCAAGCTGAGAAGCCTCGGCATGGATAAGTACGAAACGGTGCAGCGTTCTGCTCATTGCATTGGTCAGAAAGCACATGGTGGTGCCCTGCCCCGTGGCTGATGATGCTAACCCTGATCACCAAGCAAGTTGTGTCTGCCAGCTTTCTCCACTGCAGAGTCACCATTTTCCCCTCTGTAATTGATAAATATTTCATGGAGAGATCTCTACCACTATTCTAATGTCCTGTCCCTCATCAAATCTATACCCATTGGCCTTAGCATTATCGGATGATTCCCACCCGAATCAGTACCACTATGATGGTGGTCAGATGGTGATTTTTCTACTTCCATTATTCCTGCTTTTAAAAATTTTTTGGCTTTCTACCTTAAGAAAGAGCTTCCCCCCTCCCCTCTATTTATTTAATCTGTGTGGACTCATGGGATCCTATTTTAATAACATTACAACTCATTAAATATCACGATTTATATTGATATTCATACTACCTCATTTTTTGGCCAGTGGGAACCCTTTCCAAGTGGCTTCTGTGTTGTTTTGACAAGCTGCCATAGTTCTTTTTGCACTTCCTTACTGTGGTGAAGTGAATAATGGTCCCCCAAAGATATCCACACCCTAATCCCCTAAACCACCTGGATTATCTGGGTGGGCCCAGTGTAATCACGAAGATTCTTATGCGGAGAGGGACAGAGGGGTCAAACAAAGAGGAGAAGTGGTGGCAAAAGCAGTGTCAGAATGATATGAGCATGCCACACTGCTCTTGAAAATGGAGGAAGGTGTCATAAAATTTTTAACATGAAGAACATTCCTTCTTTTTCCTTCTTGCATATCTTATATGTTGTGAAGAAATCCAAGCATTTCCTGGCCTTGTGTGAGTTTTTCTTAAGATGGAAACTAAGCTACATTTTCCAATTACCGATTTTTTTCTTCTAAGCTCTTGAATTCAATATGATTTTAAAAAATATATATAGTTAGCCTATAGATTGATGCATCTGGCCTTCACTTTTACTGGAACTACTTTGGAAAACTTAAGTACAAAATAATGTGCCTTTTATAAGTTTTGTGATAAAACTTATGAAGATTCAGATTTAATGCTTGCAAATTACTTTGGTAATTATATTTAGTAGTTCTACAGTCTGACAATACAGTGTTTAAAGTCAGTAGCAAGGGTAAAGTCATCAGGTAACCAGGCCATCAGGTGCATCAACTGTTACTGTGATTCTACATTCCCAGGACTGTAGCCCATGTTCCTGGGACATTGATATGGACCTGATTAAGCAGATATGTTGATCCATAACTTCTTCAAAGTAAGATCTGAAGGATCTTGTTTTAAGGAGAACATCTTGGAAGTGAAAAATTAATACAAGTATAAATTTTGGATTTGGCCCAACCCAGGTATAAATCCTAGAAATGACGCTTCCTAGCAGGGTAGCTGTGGATAAGCACTTAATTTCTCTAAACTTAAGTTTCTTTGTTTCTAAACTACAGCAACCCCAGTTTGTTTGTTTGTTTTTATTTCTGAAATGGAGATAATAATATCTTATAGCCTTGTAAGGGATTAAATGAGAGAATGTAAAAATGCTACACATGCACTAAGTGTTCAGTAAATAGCAGCCATTATTAACAATAATTTTAGTCATCTAGAGTAATTTTATTACAATGCAAATCAACCCTGATGATAATCACAATAACCTATGATTTCTTATTAATCCTTCTATCAACAATAGACTGAAGTTGGTTTTCATCCTGTGCATTCTTTGTTTCTTCCAAGAAATTTTGAAGTGTACGTGGGATTAATCAGATTGCTTTTACATTACACTGAGTAAAATATCCAGTAAATACAGAGACACTTAAATATTGATATGACAGTAGTATATGTCCTTAAGTGTTCCATGTCAGTATTTTCTGTATATTCAAAATTGTTTCAGAGATGCAGCGTTTCTAAACAGCAGTTGAGTTCTTGCTGTTATTTGACAATATAACCATGGCCACAGTTAGCTTAACAACAACATGGTTATCATGTAATTACTTCAGATTATAATTTAACTTTAGTACTGTGGTGATTATTTCTACCAGTTTTCATAGTACTTATTGTAATAAAAGTCCAGAAAGGAGAAAAGTGTATCCAAATGTATGCCTATGTTATTAAACATTTTATATTAGGTGGATAATCCTTAGAGATGTGATCTTGACTGACTTGGTAGCAACAGATAAAATAGGAAATGTAAGATCTCTTCTTCAATGAGATTGGCCATTATTTCATCTTTGTGGCAACATCTGCTGGGAAAATTAAAATAAAATTTCCTCTCTAAGGAGAATCTGCCTGCTTCAGCTAAAGCAGTGTGTATACATGGAATGCCAGGAAATTCTGACCTCTTGTTGGAGTAAACACTTCAAAAATATCTTGTGTTTATTCTGTTTTAGCAACTTCACTGTGTGGTGGTTGGAAGTGAAAATGCCAAGCGATATTTTGAAGCAGTTCAAGGATCAAAAGAGCATCGAGGAGAGCTTTTTGGGGTCTCTAATCTCTTCAAACTACGGTCCCAAGGGTCTTGTCTTACGAAGGATATCCTGGAGGTGTGAAATTGCTCTCTGACCTTTTCAGTAACATTTAAACATGGTTTTCTCTTGTTTAGGAAACTTGAAATGTAATTGCTGGTCCCTTTACAGTGAAATTTTTGGTTTTCTTTAAAAAATGCCTTATGTTTAGGAACTTAACTACTTTTTGGAAAACAAAAAATAAATTATTGTACCTCTAAACTAAGATTTTCCCATGCATAGTTATAAATAATGTACATACACAAATACAGATACATATACTAGATAGTGCGACCTCCAATGCCATTTTCAGACTGGGAAAAAGGAGTTTATTATTTTGAAATAGCTGTTGAAGTCAGGAACTAAAAAAGACTTTCCTAAATAAACAAAAATATAAAATGTGTTTTGATTAAGTTACCAAATACTCCCTGAGATGCACTCTCATGTCTCATGGAGATTTTTGTTTCTGTTCCCAATAAAAATTCCACACTAGTATTTCAAATTCTCCCAGTTGTGTTCATCCTCAGCTTACAGATGTTTCTTATTCTTCAAACAGGGTATTTATAGCTTTAAAAATTTTTTTAATTCTATAATATACCAGGCTACTAAAGATATTAACATATATTCTGGTTGATAGTGATATGAGAATCATAATATCCTGGACTATTATTATCTTTTCAAACCTCCCCCCATTGTATGGAGGAGGAAACTGAGTCTTGGAATTAAGGATATTTTCCTTAGCTTCCAGGACTTTGTAGTACTGAAATATATACTTCATTTATTCATTAGGTACCATAAATCAGTTCAAGGAGCAATTTGGTCCCTGTCCTCAAGGAACTTGGACCATCTTGATGGGAGGGGGGACAGAACATTCACATAGTGAACATATACCATCAGAAAGCACATGTAAAGCAAGCAGCAGTATGACTGTAACCTAATGCTAATCCGTGGTCACTGAAGACTTAACAGGATGATGGCGTGTGTTATTTGCATCCTGTGAATATTGCAACCGCTACATAATGTCTGGTGTCTACTGCTGAGTTTTGTTTTATAGTAACTGTTTGATTCTGAATTGAGTGGCCCATTTAAAGTCCCCTTTCTTTGATCTCTTTCCTGTTTTTGAATATGCTGGTTCTTATTATGGACTTGTTTTTGCCATTTCTTTTCTCTAACCTATTTGATTAGCCTTGTTTGACCTCCAGGACCCCCTCAGATCTTATCTCTGTCACAGAGTACTGCACAACGCACCAGCCTATACTCATGGTTCTAATTTGAAACATTACCTATAAAACATATATAAGCATTATATTAGTTATTCTGTTTTCTGCTGTAGTTCTCTATTTTATGAGAATAGCTACCTTATTCCTTTGTTAACCAGGTGTTAGGTAAGACATATCAGTACGACAAGTTATGAAATGGAAATTTCTCTCATTGCTGGTTGTACTAAGTATATCTTGTTTCCTCTCCAGGAGTGTTTGTTTATTAATGGCAGGACCCTCCACGTCGTCTTTCGTTTGCAGTTCTTGCTAGGCATCATTGGCACTCAGTTGCTAAATATTGAGTTACAATTGCTCACTTGTTGTCAACCAGAATATAAAATTATTCAGGCCTGGTTAAATTCATGTTACTTTTGGCCAAACAATGTTTTAAAATATTATTATTCCGAGCCCTATATAATGAAAGCATATATCATAACATAAAAGAAGAATTTCACATCTTGTGATTCATTTTAATTTTTAAAGGCTATAGAAAATTCCTTTTAAAATGTTTTAAGAGTGGAAATTTGAATTTATAGGACATTTAGTCTGATGATTTCTAAGCAGTTTATTTCTATGTTTCATTAATTTTTTTAATCTATATCATAGTTTCTCGTTAGAGTTCACTTCACAAATATTGATTAAGTATATACTAAATGTCAGGTACTGTTCATAGAGCTACACATACAGAAATTAATAAAATACAAAAATATCCTGCCCACAAAAAAATTACATTCTATTTAGGGGAGACAAATAATAAGCAGAAAAAATAAGTGAAGTATAGTGTGTATTATGATGATAGGTTCCAATGCTACAAACAGAGCAGGTAGAAGATGAGTAAGTTCTGGAGACCTAATGCTCAGCATAGTGATTATAGTCAACAGGATAATATACTGTATACTTTGAAATTGCCAAGGGACTAGATCACAAATGTTCTTACCACAAAAAAGTATAATTTTGTGACATGATAGAGATGTTAGCAAATGCTATGGTGGTAATCATATTGTAATATATAAATGTATCAACATGTTGTACACCTTAAATGTGTAAAGTGTTATATGTAAATTGTACCTCAATGTAAAAAAAGAGTGGGAAGGGAAACAGGGAGACCATCAAGGAAAAAGCATTTCATTTATAAATGGAGTAGCCAACGAAGAGCTCACTGTGAGACTGCATGTGATCCTTTGAAGAGACTGGGGAGGAAGACGCGATTTAGACCTAGGAACAAATGCTAGGGCCATGAGGGAGAATGCCGGGTATGATTACAGAATGGCAAGGAGGACAGAGTGGCTGGAGTGGGTTAAGCAAGAGAGCAAGTGATGGGGCTAGAGAGATGATAGGAAGCAGGGTATGCAAGGACTTTGACTTTAACTTTGGGGGAGACCAAAAGCAATTAGAAGATTCTAAACAGAGCAAAGACATAGTCTGACCTATATTGTCTAAATTAAATATTAAGAATTAGATTGTAGCCCTGGTCTGCGTGACTCACTTGGTTGGAGCATCATCCCATAAACCAGAAGGTCATGGGTTCCATTCCCAGTCAGGGCACAAGAGTAGGTTGCGGGTTCCGGCACATAGGAGAGGTCCCAGTTGGGGTGTATATGAGAAGCTACCAATGGATGTGTCTCTCTCACATTGATGTTTCTCTCCCTCTCTGTCTCCCTCCTTTCCCCTCTCGCTAAAATCAATAAGCATGTCTTTGGGTAAGGAAAAATAAAAAAGAATTACACTGAAGTACAAGAGTGGAAGTGAGAAGTGAAATGGGATAATGCAGTAATCCACCGTAGAGATGACAGTGGTTTGCACGGAGGATAGTGGTGATGGGTGGGCTAGAAGGTGCAGGAAAAAGGAGTTAACGATAACTCCAAGGTGCTGGGCTGCACCGCAACAAAAGACTGTAGTGCCATTTGCATACCACAGAGGGGTTCTGCCCACTTGAAGGATTTGGGGTCCTGCCACTTGGATCTGTTGTAGCCATTTAGCTTCTGTTGAAAAGATGAAAGGCAGTCCCAGGAAGGAGGCTCCCCACTCCCTTGCAGTAGTAGCCTCTAGGCATTGGAAGAAAAAAATCTAGCAATTTAAGAACTGTTTGTCCTTCTCTAAACATTGTTAGGGGAAAGTCTCCCTTGTTGCCCTGGATACCAGGTGGCTGGAACCATGCCATTGGTATGTTTGTATATTCATAGGTTGGACATTTGTAACTCTGGTGATGGTAATATTATTTCTCCTTCAACAATAAAGTCTTAGAAAAAAGAAATACATTAATTTCTTTTTGAAGGAAAATTTAATATTCTAGAATTTAGAATTTAGGCAATTGAATGTTTATGCTTTAAATGCATGAATATTTTTCCAAAAGATGTAGCAATCCTGTTGTATAATTAAGGCCTTTTTAAATTTCATATTAAGATGAACCTCTTCATTTTGATGTTTACTACACCTAATGAATCAATAAACATTTTAATAAATATGAACAATAATACACTAGCAATGTAGGCTAGAATATCAAGTTCCCAATACTAAACATTACCTGTGCTGTTTGAAATGCAGACAGTATGTCCTTACTATAGTTATTATATAGACATGCTTATTATGGAATCATTACTGTGAATATATATAGCATTTTTCCGCCCTCCGTCACCTACTAGAACTTTTAATAGAGTTGGCGGAAAAGTATTATTAGTGTTATATCTGAAAAAAATAAGCTTTAAAGCAAGAAATAAGAGTATTTTATAGGTCCAGCATTCTTTCACTGTGCTCCTCTACTACCTAAGACTTAAGATTATTTTAAAATGTTATATAAAGTATATATGAGTTCCTTAATTAGCAAATTGAAAAATAACATTAAGAGAGTTAAAGTAAAAACTGCACTCAGTTTTTCTTTTGTAACTCCAACTTTTAGTGTGCCATTGCTGTTATCTGTTTTTTCTTAACCCTATATTTTACACATTTATTTGCATTATTTATAGAGAGAAGGCCAAGTGGAAACAGGGATCATGACAGCCAAAACATGGTTGAAAGAAGAACCTCAAGTACACAAACTAGAAACAGTAAGCAATATTTTAATCTATAGCCCAGACCTCCTAGAAAACATGTACTGTGACAATTTTAAGTTTACTTTCCTTTTTCCTTTATTTTTCAATGTGTAAAGAAAAAGTCTTTTTTAAAAAACATTAAGGACACGTCAGAGGACTGTCAGTAAAATTAATAACTTAGGCTAACTTAACATTTTTTTAAGTTTCATGTTTATTACATTCTTTTTCCATTATCACTTAGTCCCCTCGAGCCCCCTCCCCCAGCAGTCTGCACACTGTGGTCCGTGTCCATGAGTCTGAAGAACAGGTTCAGCAGCGCTCATCCGGCGTTTACATCCAGACTGGAATTTTAACTGCACCGAACTGTAAATGCAAAATTAAATGCCCTGTGCAGGTGACCAATCCAAACTAAATAAATTTTACTGAACAACAAATTAAATGGAAACATAGCAATCTAAGTGTATTTAAGATTATTAAATCCAAACATCAAAATTATTCTCTTACTTAAGTAGATATGCAATTTGGAATCCTTGATCTAATAATCTTTTTAGTAATTTGTCATCTCATATACTACAAAGTATATTTGTTATCAAAGGACCTTTTTAAAAGTAAAAAGTAAAGGATGTTTAAAAGTGAAGATGTGTAGAATTTTTTCTTATTGTAGTTTCTTGTTTGTTTTTAGAGGTTTAATAAATTTATACTAGTCCAGTGATTTGGAATATGGAGTCAGTATTTTTCTAAATTTATAGAAATACATGAATATCGAATGTTGGCAGAAGTGCTGCTAGATAATATTTTCCCCAAAACTCTTACTAATGAAGTCTCAGTTTTAGGAAACTAAAGGATATACTGAGCTCTGATTGATGTGAAAAAATTAAATATTATTTTCAAATTTCTACCAAATTTTGCTTCAGAATATCTTCAGTATTTTTTATTTCTGGTTGTCAAGATCTTATTCAATCTTATTTTTATTTTTAATTCATTAGAACCACTTTCCAGCTGCAAATTCTTTTCTTTTTTAACTCCTATTTGTTTCTTTCTCAAAGCAGGAATAGAAATGTCTGCTAGACTACAGTGAGCAATAAGTTGTGTGCTTTTCACTTTTGAAGCCGGAATGGGTCCCTGCCTCTGATAAGCTGTCTATTGGGCTGTATTTTTTTCTTATAAATAATTTGGTAATGTGGTATTTTAGTTTAAACTTTTGTTTATTTTGGACAGTTATCCAACTTGAAAAGAGAAAAGAGTGTACCAGACTATAATATTAAATCCTTTACATTTGTTTATTAAATGTACTTTTGCAAAATACCAAATAATATATTTGCACAAATTATCTGCCCAAGTTTAATTCCTTTCCAGTATGATAGATGTGATGTCATTATCTTGATGTCTAATAATTCTGTCATTGCTTCCTATATAGCCTGGAGAGCCTGACTATCAAGAACGCAGAGGGCCAGAGCAACCTGCATGTGGTCTATGCAGTGATTTTAGTGAGGATGAATCAGTGGAAAACTCAAGAATAAAGTCTACTAAAAACAAAGCATCTGACGCAAGTAAAGCTTCAGGTTCTCCTGGACCGCTTACCTTACTCCAGTGTGGTTTCTCTAAATTACTTGAGACAAAATGTAAAGCAGTTGATGATAGTGATGAAAATATTGCATCTGAAGATAAAAGTTCTGATGAACAGCCTACATGCCTTTCAACAGAAGCCAAAAATGTTGGTTGTCAGAAAAGTCAAGTCTCTATTGGTACTTTAAAACATCAGAAATTAGCCAACATCCTAAATCCAAATGAAAAATATATTTTTGATAAAAGTGAAAATATTTCAGAACAGACTATTTCTTCTGAGTCTGATGATAATAAAAATTTTAAAAATACAACTGAGCACCATTGCAATTTACAGATTATCACAGAATCAGAAGATAGTGATGTCATCTTTCCTACACAATATACAACTCAGAAATTCCCTAAGAATAGTGTAAGGCTTAAAACAGCCAAGGATAAATGTGAAGATTCTGAAACAGAAAGCCCTGTAAAAATAGCAAATAATGATGATGATACAAAGACCGATGTCAGAGAAAGTGGACTACTTTCAAGACAATTAAATCCTGTGAACCTGAAACCTATTATGAAAAGAAAAGATAGTAGTGATATTAGTGATGAGTCTGATGACATTGAAATTTCCTGTAAGTCAAGCGTAAGAAAACAAAGAGCTACTAGTTCTTTGAGGTTTAAGAGAAAAAAGGAAAATAAAAGGGAACTTTACACTTCTCCTAAAACAATGAAGAAAGCAAACCAACTGTATGCAACAGATGAAGACTGTAATTCTGTTGATGATTTTACATCCTCAGATGACGATTTTTCTGTTAGCAACATCGGTTTCTCTAAACAGAGAAATAGACCAAAAACTTCAAAAGATAGAATTGGTTTCTCTCCAAAATTTCCTAGCCATAAGAAAAATAGCACTTTTGTATCAAGAACACCAATGAAATTTTCAAATGGGAATGCTGTCAATCAAGAGCAGATGTATGAATCAATGGATAAATTTTTAGGTAACTGCAGATACTTTCTGAAAACTTTTTTTTAAATGTATTTGCTTTGTGAAATCAAGTAGTTCTCTGAGAGATTCTTGAATTAGCTTGTAAAATAGCTGTCTACAATCAAGATGCTACACAGAGGCGCAAATGAGGAACTGGGTGGGTGGCAGGGAAAAGGGAAGACCACCTAGGTCAAGATAGAGAACTTTGTAATGCCCTCAGGACCTCCTACGTATGCCCCATTATTCTAACTTTTCTAGTAATTACTTTTTTGCATTTTTATTATTTTAATCACACAACTGTGTATCTCTACACATAGTTTCGTCTCTCTTTTTTTAATTTTCTAGAATCTCTTCTATAGTATTCTTTTTTCATCTCTTCCATTTCCATGTGATTTATCTGTTGATTCACAGGCTATCTATAGAGTTTTCCTCAATTTGAATTTTGCTAATTATGTTCCTTTAGTGCAACTGAACATATTCCTCTGCCCTCTATATTTCCTTCAAATGAGCTGTATCTGGGACTGTGTCAAACTCAGGTTAAATCCCTTTGACAAGACAAAAGTTTGGGAAGTCTGGGAGGCACAAAATGTTTGCTGATCTTTATTTATTTTTTGAAACCTCCCTGGAGGATTTTTTTTAAATTAAGTTAAGAAAGAAACATCAAATGGTTGCCTACTGTATGCACCCTGACCATGAATTAAACCTGCAACCTAGATACGTGCCCTAACCAGGGATTGAACCTGCAACCTTTGGTGTACCTGATGATGCTCCAACCAACCAAGCCACCTGGCCAGGGCACTCGTCTCTTGGCAGCCATTGATGCTTAATGCCTATAACTATTTATTCATTCAGAGTAGCAAAACATTTTCTACTTCTCTTATTTCTGTTTTGTTTGTTAGTTAGAATGCCTCTGTAAGGAGATACTTGCATTTACTGTTACCCAGTGGTACAGTTCATACAGAGAAGGCAGGGAAAATAATTTTTTCTTTACCAGTTTTTAATATAATAAATTAATCCCCTATCATCCCTAGAGGGAATGATCTTTCTAAAAATCATTATGAATAATTGATTGAAACACACTTAATGGGTCTCAATACATTGTAATTAACATCATTATTGAGGCTCAGTTGTCTCAGGTTTGCACAGTGAGAGCCTTTGTATGTGAGCATTTTGGTTCCCAAGACCCTTTGACATTATGCTCATCATCTCTGATTGCTATCTGATGTTACAGAGTGTTCTACGATCAGCTCATATATTTTCTGTTCCAGGGAAGAAGTCTTGGTTTCTTTTAGTGAGAACTTGCGTTTCAAGACCACAGTCTTGTGCTAGGAATGATCATTGCTAATACTAGCTTGGTTATTATTTCTGAACCTTTTCAGTGGACAGAATGTATATGTGTACATACACACACATTTGTATTTATATATGTATATAAGTATATATTTATATGTATTTGTGTATGTATTTATATGCATGTTTATCTACATGTATGTATTTTTATGTACAATGATGAAATACTTCATAAGTTTCTATTGATACTTCCACATTTATATTGATAATTTGAGACTATAGAGTTTTTACTAAACCTCTCCTATATTACATTTGTATACCATCTTATCTTTAATGTTAATTCTGGTTCTTAAGCATATAAGGAATGACTTAATTATAATGTTTCATGATTACTCATTTGCTTTCTTCCGTACTATATAAACATCATAAAAGTAAAAATACCAATACTGCTACTTTATGATTCCTGGAAACATGCTCTTCCGTTTCTTCCTATTTTAAAAGTGGATATACTGTATCTACAGTGTCAATATGCAGACGTTGCATTGTATAGTCTTCTCTTCTTAGACTTAATTTACTTTTGGTTTGCAGGTAACTCTCAATTTAATGCTCCCCATTAGTTCTTATGTTTCTCAAGTCATTTTGGTTGTCTGAAGCTTATATTCTAGCAGATCCCTCAGGAAGTGCAAGTGCTCATGAGAATAATATTCCCTGAGATTCTTGTTAACAGTTTGTGCCTGTTATACTTAAAAATCATTTTTACTAGATATAAAATCCTTGGCTCACATTCTCTTAAGTACTTTAAGTATTTAGTTTTATTTTCTTCTGGTATGAAGTGTTGCATTATGTGTGAGTGGGTGAGTGAGTGAGTGAGTGAGTGAGAGAGAGAGTGTGTGTGTGTGTGTGTGTGTGTGTGTGTGTGTGTTCTTAATGCCCAAAGGGCATTTTTCTTTTCGTTGATGTCCACTAATTTTACTGGGTTTTGTTTTGGTGTTTGTCTTAATCAGCTTGGGCTGCTATAACAAACTGCCATAGACTGGACAGTTTAACATTTATTTCTCACAATTTCAGAGGCTGGGAGTCTAAGATCATGATGCCAGCATGGTTAGGTTCCTGGTTAGGGCACTTTCTTATAAGGGTACTAATCCCATTCATTAGGGCCCCACCCTCAAGGCCTAATTATCTTTCAAAGGTGCAACTGCAAATACATCACACTAGGGATTAGGACTTCAATTTACGAATTTGGGGGCACGGAGCTTTGCAGAGGACACTAAACACTCAGTCCATAGCAGTGTTGGTTATTCTGGGACAGTATTCTCATAGTATAGTTTCAACTTGGTTTTTATTTTAGGAAAACTTTCTTGTACTAGGGTTTTTAGTTACTTTTTTTATTTCTGTGCTTTGGCTTTCTTCTTCAGGGGCTCCTCTTATTCAAATGTTCAGTCTTCTTTACCTGTCCTCAGACTTTGTCACATTTTCTCAAATCCTTTTTTTTTTTTATCTTTTTCCATCTCTTTTTGCTTTTAAAATATTTCTTCTGTTTCTCTTAAAGCATTATCTATTGTGTTCGTTCTGTCTTATGTTCCTTCTGGTTTAATCTTTATTTCTGAAATAATATTTCTAATTTCTAATTCTTGAGTTCTATCACTCATTTGTAAGTTATTTTCATTCTTATTTATGTTGCCGGTCCTGTGTTTTATCATTTTCTGAAAGTCTTTTTATCTCATTTTGAAATCAGTTACAATTTGAATCTGTTTTGTGAGCACATATATCAGACATGTTTTCATTGTAGGGATAAATTCTGCTGCTTACTGTCTTTTATAATAATTTTTATGAGATTTGACCCTCTGGCTTACTTGTATAGAAAATTTTTCCATGAATTTTTAAATGAGGCAGAATGTAAGAATTTTTTTATTTAACTTCACAAGGATCCATGTCTGTGATTTTTATATAGTGTTCCTCTCTCTATGCCTCTTCCCTGCTTTGCTCTACACGTTCTCTTTTCCTCATTCCTGTTCTGCAGATCCTGGGTCCTGCTCGTTTTGACTCCCCTCCAAGAGCTTTTCCTCACTGTGTGGCCCTGACCTGAGAGGGTCCTGGTGGGTCAGTTTGGGAAGTTCCTGAGTGCTGCTTGTCCCAGCCCCTCAGGTTTTCTTACCTCACCCCATGCACCTACTCAGCATTGGAGAGTAGAAAACTTTCCCACATTCACCGCTACCTCCTGTTGGCCCATTGTCCTTCCCACTGAATACCTGTTGGCTATTCTGGGGTCTCCTGTTCTCAGATCTATCAGATGTCATTCTGTTGCTTCCTTCCTCCTGCACACTAACCCTGACGCCATGCAGTGTGTGTAGCTGTTGGGTTTTCCCTACTTGCTTTTATTTTGGGGCTCATAGGAATATCTTGTCATCTGATTTAGTTGTTAGTGCTGTCCATGACTTTTGGTTCTGCTTTCCAGTTGCTGTTTGTTCTCCAGTAAGGATTCAGAAACATTGAAGAACTACTTCCCCTCCCACCACCTTGTGCGGAGAATCCGTTTAGTGATGTTAAGAGTTAGCTCAAAAGTGTCTGACTCATTCCCAAAGAGCTACATGAAAGAAGCTAGCATATAAGCAAGGATACAATGATATAGAAGCCTTAATTATTGTGATTAACTTACTTGCAAATCAAGCTTTCCTCTGTAGTTATTAGTAGTCTCATTTAATTATGGTGATATGTATTTTGGTACCCTTGTAACTAAGTACTGGACTATTGTGCTACAATTAGAGTTTAGGTTTGAGGAATTATTGCATAAACTATTTTTTAATCAGCTAAGGTTTTTTGTTTTATTTTGTTTTGCTGTCCAAAAGGTATCAATAGTTAGTGTGGAACTAGTGCTATTTTGAGTAAGGCATAAAATCTATCATCAAAATGAAGAAAAATCTTAGTAAATTTTATACCAGAAGAATCCTTCTGAAGATTTTAAACTGTTGCCATATGCAGTGCCTGGTGTTTTGAAATTTAAGGAGAATATTATCTTAGTTGCTCTTTCATTCATTTCATTTAACGTCTTGTTTTCACATGATTGGCGATATCGGTTGAGAGAGGTTCATGACTGAAACAGCACAAGTGTTGAAGGTCATAATCGAGGTTCATTGCCAAAGCTGTTTGAGAGAGCTTTTACAGACCTCAATTCTAGCCTTTTTTATGACCAGAGCTTAAAAGTAAATTATAGGTGCCTAGAAACAAAGCAATAAAGAAGGAGCCATCTTTAAACTTTTTTCAGATAAAAGCTATAAGTTAATTTTTTTCATTTCCTAAAAAGCTTCCAATTTTGACATTCTCTGGGCGTATGTACAAAAAAGACAGAATATAAACAGTAAAACTGAACAAAGCCAACCAAACGAAACTCCCTGGTCATAAACCCTTTGCTCCCACTTCATCACTGTAATCAAGTACATGTTTAAAGAAACAGATGAGGCTAGCACTGCTCTTTAAATTTGTAAATAATCTTTTTAAAAACAACTGGAACAACAAATTCATAGAAACGACCCTCCACCATGACTTTTCTGCTGGCCAAACTCATTTCTGGTTTAAGTCTAAAGATTGTTGTTACCTAATCTTAGATGCTGTCATATTGATGAAAGGGAAAAGTCCTTCCCAAGTTAACCTAGACCAATATATTTGAATGGTTTTTCTAGTTTTTTGTAAAGAATATTATAATGTTAATGGGCAAACTGAATGTTTTTCTTGAGGATTAAAAACAAAACAAGCATAACTTAGTGCATTGCTGATAATTTTTAAAATATACATGGAGCCATATTGCATCAAAATGAGACATTACTTAATAAACATCAATTACCTCCTAGATGGTGTTCAGGAAGTGGCTTACATTCACTCAAACCAGAACGTGATTGGATCAAGCAAAGCTGAAAATCATATGAGCCGATGGGCAGCACGTGATGTATTTGAATTGAAGCAATTTTCCCAGCTTCCTGCTAACATAGCTGTTTGTATTTCTGAGGTAAGAAACATAGAGGGTACTGTCATCTTTAGTTTTTATCTCATTTTCACAGAAGTTACTCAACAGAATCTTAAGTACACTCTTCAAAAGTAGCTACTAAGATTATAAGTGACATACAAATAAGTGTTTAAAAAAAAAACATTATTTGGGCCCTGGCTGGTGTGGCTCAGTGGAGTGAGTGCTGGCCTACAAATCCAAAAGTCACTGGTTCAATTCCTTGTCAGGGCACATGCCTGGGTTGCGGGCCAGGTCTCCAGTTGGGGGCATATGAGAAGCAACCGACTGATGTTTCTCTCCCTCTCTCCCTCCCTTCTCCTCTCTCTGAAAATAAATAAATAAATTTTTTTTTTTAAAGAAAAACATTATTTAGAGCACTGTGGTCACTGAAAGTGTTTTATAGTACAAGACAAATCAATATCTAAATAGTCTAACAATTTTGAGTTGCTTAATAGTTTCCCTCAATAAAAGTTTGCTAGAAATGAGGAATCTGAAGGAATAAGGCAGTTAAATGAAAACCAAAACAAGATTTCCTTCCAAAAATTTTCATCTAAAATAGAGACACACAAAACTAGCTTCCTATGGAATTTACTTTTTTAGCAAAAGGATGTTTATAATGTTAAAATTAAGAAATACTTCCTATGGGCTCTTCTCATTTAAATTGCTGTTATATAGAAATAAGTCTTTATATAAATGTGATATTTATACATAGTCACTTTCATCAAAGGTTTTAAAAATATTCTCTCTCTTTGGCTTATTATCCTTTATTAATTCCTAAGAACTAAGTGTGTGAGGAGTAGTTTTCTACCACTCTGTGTAGGAGTTTAAAATGCATGCTGTATAAACCAGTGGTGCTTAGTTTCAAGTTAGCATTACTTTTAAGAATGAAGGGGAGAAAATGCTTCTGAACTGCTAGCTTTCTTCATTTATTTGTACCTCATCTGGTTCAACAAAGGATTTGGATTGTCTTAACAGAAAAATCAGAATAAAAAAATAAAATTTAGGACCAAGGGAAATAGAAATTAAACTGAAAGTTGAAGAGTGGGAGAAAGTTAGGATGCAGATATATAGGACATAATGTTCTTACCCAGATATTTTTTTAAGGACAAATTTGATTGAGTTGCTGGTAGACAAAACAAAGGAAGTAAACTATTTAGTGTGTTCTCAACTAGTGCATTTAGAAATGTGTGTGGGCAGTTTGGGTGGTCACAATGACTGCGTGCCCAATGGCATTAATGTCTGGAGGCCAGGGATACTAAATGGGGCATGGGGGCGGGCTGGGGAGGGGGACATATTACTTGCCAAGAATTGTTTTGCCCAAAATGCCATAACACCCTGCTGAGAAATACTGAGCTAAATGGTTGTCCTTAAAGGAGAGGAGTGCAGGCAGGGTGGGGGGGTAGGGGGGTGGCAATACTATCTCTACTAAAGAAGAGAAGAGCTTTTCTAGCACTGAGTATGAAGGAAATTTGTCTCCCGGATCTTAAATGAGTACCACTGAGTGATCTGGTAAACAGTCAGTTGTCTTTAATGTAGTGTATATGAGATAACAGACTTTGAAAGGCTGTGCTTTTAGTATTTTTTAATGTTACCCAAAGTGCCAATGCCAAAATTCAACTCATGGAAAGTCATGCTGCTTTTTATATTCTAGAAATATATTGTCTCTCAACCAACACTGTACACAGCATTCCTACAGTAGGAGCTATCTGGAAAAGATTGGCAGAAATATACTGGGTTTGCCAGAAATTTGCTTTATTAGAATAAAGAACATATTTTTAATAGATAGCCAATTTTTATTAGGTTTTTTCAAAATACTCTTTTCTAAACAAACAAATTTTAATGGGAAAAAAGTAAGATAGCTTGGGAAACCTTTGTAGTAGGTGTGAATGAAATAATTTAACTGGATATTAGGCGTTAGCTTTTATTTAAATATTTTTCAGAGAAGAATTTTACAGGCATATAATTTCTCCCAAAATGGACCTGGGTAGGAACCCTTAGATATAGAAGCAATAAAAAGTCCCTTTGGAACATTCTCAAGGAACGTCGTAAAAATGAAAATGCTGCAAATTCACTTTGTCTGTAATTGGCGGGGAGCGAGGAGGACACGGTGGAGTTTCTCTGTCCCCATATCAGCAATGCCAATAGTTGTCAGCCTTTTCCAGCCCCAACATTCTTGAGGTGGACAGCACAATCTTATCAGAAACTTTGTTTCTTCACAGTGATATTCATAATAAGGGATATTTCTTGCCAGGAAACAAATTGGAGTTTCCTCCCCTGGGATTTCTAATACATCCTTTGAGGTCATACATCTCCCCCATCACACGTAGACAAACTTAGGAGATCTTTTTCAGGGAATAGGAAGAAATTTATTGTTTCATGACTAAATCATGGTTGGTATAACATAGGGAAGTTTGAAAACCATTAAGCAGGAGGCCCAATCTCATGCCACAAGTGCTAGCAGGCCAGGGACTGCGTGTGAAAACATGCCCATTTCAGTGGCTGACCTCTTTAAATCAGTACTTGATACAGTGATGGTCCAACAGAATAAAATGCAATCCTTCGGGTTTGACCTGTACCAGTTAATGCATTGAGTAAATAGTATGACCATACTGTAATACCTTGAAAGTTGTAATGTATTACATATATACAAAAATTACTCAGGAACAATATTATAAACTTACCATTAAGTTTTATCTTGTTTGTTATACGAAAAACAGAGTTTTCAAAATAGATAATGATCATACCTAGTTGCAATGTTTTTAGTTTTTCACCGATGTCAAAAACTAAAGCTACTGTAATTTTGACATAAAAATATAACCCCTGAAACATACCTCATGCTTTTTTCCTTTTATATTAATTGGAAGTAAATAAGTAAAAATAAATATAATGAGTCCATCTTCAATTTGTTGAACTCTATAATCTTCCAGAGGCAGAAGGAGTTTTGATGATTATAACTAGCCTATGGCATGGACTGTACTCAGAATGTCAAAGAATTTAAATTCTAGCTCTACCTCATACTCCTTGTGTGACAATGAGAAAGTGAACTTACCTTCTCTGTGCCTCCATTTCCTTGTGTTTAAAATACAAATAATTATACTGTTTACTTCAAAAGGTTTTTACAAAAATTAAATTAATACCTATAAAATGCTCTGAACAGTACCTGACACAATGTAGCACTCAGTGAATAATAATAACTATTGTTACTAGTACCACTGGGTAAGATTGTCTTTTAATCCCCCTAGAGTTGTTGACCCCTGGGGGATCAACAAATTAAAATCCGGAAACTGTTGTACGCATCCACATTTAACTATAAATAAAAGAATGGGTGGTACTAGGGAATCTGGGGTTTTGGACTCCCTTTAAAAAACAAACAAGAATGTTCATTTGAAGAGTATTTTTCAAAATTTTGTATGTGACTAATAAGTTTTGCTTATGAAAATATAAAGCCACTCAGTACTTTATAATTTATTTTATGATAGTCTATATTAGAATTGAAGTTATTAGTAATGCTTTTCTTTAAAGCTGATAGATTTGTTTTCTCTTTAAATCCATCAATTGACATGACTGCTCCTAATTTATGTCCATAGCTGCTGACCAACATTCAGTGAGTGAGACATCACTCTGCCCTCATGCCAGTCCTATTGCATTATCTGTACACATAACATTCTGGGTTTTCCTCATTATAATTCTTCTGGAAACTAAATACTACTTCAGTAAGGTCAGGGAGATAGAAGATAGTCATGTTGTTTTTCTCTTTACTGAAACTATTTGTAAAGATGGTTAAATTAAGGATTTCTGAAGAAACTTTTAAAATAATATTTTACATAGATGAGATATTGATGACATTTCTAAGCCATCTCACAGAATTTCTGAGAAAAATGTTCATAATCACTGATTTCATCCTATCTGGTCAATATTACTTCAACACTTTTAATGAGTAAATCATTGAAACATTGGTTAAGGATATGTGTCTTCATTCACTGAAAGGTTTTGCAACTTGCTGTATGATGGCGGGTGGCAATAATGACTTTGCAGTTTTGAAAAATACTAAAAATGGTTATGGGAAGAAAGAGACTAAAGTAAGGTGAAAGGCAATGAAGCCAGGTGAAGAAAAGAGACTCATCCATAGTGTTAGAAAAATTTGCAAACCTCTTGCTTCTGAAGACTCCAAAAATCCCTAGACCTCCCACCTATAGTACAGTATCTTTCATCTGGGACTCACATCAAGAATCTTTCAATTACTGAGAATCCTTCTGAGTGCTTCGTGTCTGTCACCAAAGTTTTATTAGAGACCTTTATTTGTATTTGAACGATTTTGCGTTCGTGTGCGTGCAGATGTGCTTCTGCAGCCAGATGCTCGTGTTGCCTCACTTCCTAAGAAAACAAACCCTATGACTTTGTATGGCGAGTGGCAGCGATCGCAATTTGCAAGTATTTCACTTTCCAAGGAATACTATAGTTGAGTCTAAGTTAAAGCCTTTAACTAAATTGCACGGGAATATACTAAATGGAAAGCTTACAAAAGAGAGGTAGTGTATATCCCAATCCTAGACAAAATTCCGTGGTCCTTCAGAATTTTTCAGTCCTTTTGATATAATTCTTGATAACCAAAATCACAAAAGCTCTGAATCCCCTTTTCAAATTCAACTACGGATTAAGAAAAGGCCTACTATATATACTACTATCTTTTCTATCTTTCCTTTGGTTTCTTGTAGTTCATACTTTCATAAATAATTTTTACTTATGGAACACACTTTATAGATGTCTTAAATGAAAACCTATCACTCCTAAAATAAATTTCTAATTATACCTTTGCTATATAGTATTACAAACATTATAAAATAAGAGCTCGTTTTGCCTTAAATTGTACTTGGATATTTTAGAGCCATTTTTGAAAAGATGAGATGTTTGATAACAAGAGAAAAACCTGTGTGATTTAGGGTTCAGCTCAGACCAAAAAAAATGTTTTAAATATTTGAAAGAACTGCTAATACCTTTATTAGAGTTAATTTATTCTTTTGATATATGGAACTATGTCGCAAAACTTAGCTATACCTGTTTGTGATGTGCTGTGTGCCTCACTTTTTCAATCAACTGCATGTTTTCAACTTAAGTTTACTTAAAGTTTTCTGAAAAGAAATATACAAAGACAGCATTCAATTAAGGATTAATCACTATGGCAACTGAGATGTGGTGACTGAAAGGGGGAGGATGTATTCTCCCCTCAGTTTCCTGCCAGCTGTCATAGTCAACCTCTGCTGCCTGAATCCAAGCCAAAATATAGACTGTGACCAACTCTAAGAAACTATATCTGTATTTTTATAAATTGGTACAAGTATCAGACTATAAAAGAAGACTTAATCCTCTGAATTGGATGACAGACACTTGGCACTCTCACCAGTATTTGACAGAGAAATAACGGGCCGCTTTGTAGTAAAACCTGGATTAATAGTAAACCCTTCTTTATGTTATTGCAGTGTGGTGTAAATGAGAGAACTAAGCATGCTGTCAGCCTGGGGGTTGTGGGTGGCGCGGGAGAGAGTGCCTTTTATATAACCAGTGCAGGTTTAAGCTCTGTTCATAATACTGTAAATACAAAATATTGTGTTAATAAGAACTTCTCTTTCTTGTGTTTGTATTAGATTGGCATTTTGTAGATGACTTAAAGAAAGGATTTCTATGAGCTATGGTGGATTTGATTGCAGTATGTTTATACAGCTTTTGGAGTCAGCAAGGAAGGATGGACTGTTTACAATAAGCAGACTTTGGGACGATACAGCATTCCATTATCCTATTTTTCAGGATAGTGAATGGCATGATGGTTTAAAGTAATTGTTCACAAATGACTGGTTTATGAAGTAGTTCAGTAAGTCAGGTTTATGGTTTCAGCATGTAATGAAATTAACTCTTACTGGGTGGGATTTTTCATGGTCTTAGCATTTTCCTTTCTATAGCTAGTTGTTGATGTTAGGGTGTTTGTATCAGGAAGTTATTCTTTCAAGTAGTTTTAATAAAGATCAAGGTTTTTTAAATTGTGTGTATATACAGGGTGGGGGGACAGTAGGTTTACAGTTGCTCATGTGGAAAATAATACAATAAATAATACATCCCAAAGGAGGACATGAGTACAATAAAATAATAGAATAATCAATAAATAATAATACAAGAATAGACTCTGTTTTGTTTACTCACAACTGTAAGCCCCACTTTTACCCCACCCAAATGTCTAAAATTATGTGACTAGTGGCATAAAAAAAGGCTTTTGTGTTTCTATCTTTAGAACTCGAATCGGTTCAAAAAGATAGTTTGTCATTTGTGAAGTGCACCTATTTCCTAGTCGAAGGAAGGAGAATCCGGTGCTAACTGTAAACATACATACTGTCTCCCCCCCGGTGGCTCTGAGAAGCTGTGGCCGCCGTCCTCACAGCGCTGTCACCAGGATTAGTAGAGCAGTGTGACCGATGTGTTCATAACACGTTCCACTCCCCAAAAGAAAGATAGTGAAAGTACTCATAATGTAATATAAGTTTTTATTATAGTTACACTTATTTATTATCAGCAGAGGTAATGAGTGAAACTCCCTCTGTTATTCTCTACAATGTCCTATTATTATTTTTGGTGTTAACAGTGCCAATAATGGAGTATATTAGAATACCATGAAGGATATTTAGTCCAGTCCCCTAATTGTGTAGATGAAGGACTGCCTTGAACTATGACTGGTTTGTCATGGAGAATACTATAGAAAAACACTGCATTTGAAAGGAATCATAAGTTAATTTGTCAATGGACCAGACTAACAAAAATAATCTTTGATTATTAGGAAACAGTTGATTCTAACTCTTCTTCTAGCTGGTCACTGTTCCAATTGCATATAAGATAGATACAGCTCCTTTGAACAATTTCTCTGTTTAGAATAGCTGAAAGATTCTAGATAGTTAAAACAATACTGTTTCTTCTAAGGAACAAGAAGAAGCTTAGAGATATAAGGCCTCGTTGAACTCTGACTGACTCCACCTAGTGACTTAAAGAATGTTAAGCACTTAGCCCTTTTCAAATTATATTTTATCCCTTTATGAAAACCATGGTATCAATTGGACATGGCCACTTAATGGAAACACCTATTGCCTTGTCGTCTGAGAATCCTGCCTCCGCACATACGAATTCTGAATTTTTGTAGGATGAATAAAGCAAAATTATAAGGGTAAGGAATCATAGTATTTTAGAACTTGAAGGATTCCTGGAGACTATTTAATGCAAGCATCTTATTTTACTGATTTTTTAAAATAAGAGTGTAAATGGCTTCCATTAGGCTCAACCCTGGCGGTTAGCTTACATCCCTGTAGTGTCAATCCCGCAGTCTCCTCTCGGGCAGTTCCCCCATTTCCTTTGGTTTCTGTTTTGTGTGGGGGGTTTTACCTTTTTTTTTGTAACTCCATTTTACTTTTCCAATATGACAAATCAGTCTAATTTTCCAAGATAACTTGCCTGTGAAGAATTAGTCTCACTTTAGCAAGTAAAAAAATTTTAAGTGGTTTAAACTGTCTTTTCCATGAATAACTTTCAGAGTTTTCCTGATAATTTGATAGTGTTCAGGGCTACCACTGAATATATTTAATCAGCCAGAGGAAGCAGTCGCCTCTTATCTGAATGAGAAGTGTTCCCAGGTTTGCCTGGCATTCATGTCTTCAGTCAGTTCACTCAGTCTGCTCCTCCAATCATATCATCCACTAGACTCATCACCTAGAATGGTCCTCCGTTCCAGGTGAACTCAGGTCAAGTTTTGCTCTCTCTCCATGTATTTTACAAGCTGCTAAAGGACCAGGAAGGACCATAGTGTGCATTTCCATAAACACCGCCACTTAGCAACAGGCAGAATAGTTCACAGAATGTTTGTTGTTGGTAATTCCTGCACAGAAGTGCTACATAAAGCAGATCCCCACAACCATTTCACAATAAGTAAGGGCTCCTGATCTCTTAACTCTACAAGTTAATGATAAAGTGGATAAAGATTTTAGTCACTTTAGAGCAGCATAAGTGCTGTTATTCTTCACTTTTACTCATTATTTTTCATCCGTTGGCCATAGTGCTGCTGTAGGAAACCCACTCAAGAAGCGAGAACACGGAGAATGGTGTCAGAAAGATATCTCTGGCCCAACATGACATTGTGAGTCTTCTTCATCTAGCACTAATAAATCTGAGAAGCCACTCTGGGGCTTAATTTTCTGTTTTCCACAGGTCTTTGAAATGTCTTGTGTTTTTTTCCATGGCACACAAGGCCTATTACAATTTGGCCCCAATCTGCTTTTCCAGTCTCATTGTGAGATACTCATTCAGGATTATTGACACTGTGTGCCAGGCACCGTGCTAGACACTGGAGATATAAAGGTGAATAGCCTTCAGCTTATGAGCCAGCCTCCAAGCATACCACGGACTTCTTTTACCTTTCCATGCCTTTGCTTCTGTGGTTCCGTTGTTTAAAATTCCTTGTCACCTGTGTCTGCCTTTTGAACTCCTCTTATCCCTTGTATCACCTGTGACAGCTTCTCCTTAAAGCTTCTCCACAGGCTATACAATAGGTCACTAACTAATTAAAATATCAGCAAGTCTGGAGGGAAGCTTTGCCAAGGCAGGTGCTGTATAGCCCAGTGGCTTGTAAGGATTTGGGCTCTTTAATTTCCTGCCCCCTCTATCCTTAGTAAGTTAATTTTTAGTCAAGGTCCAGGCCATTTGCCTCCTGCTGCAGGGTGATGACTGCATCTCAAAAACTCATTTCCTCGTACAAATGAACCCAAAGACAGGAAGGTGTGGCTGGCTTTATTTATTGAGGAGGAAAATCGTTCTGACAGAACATGATTGACTTGACTAATCTTGGTTTATCCCAGAGAAACAGAGAGAATGATGCACCTTCCCTGAGCACATGTCTAAGAGAACCCCAGTTTTGCTCAGACAACAAAAAGGAAGGCAGTATCTGTTGATAGGTCATCAACCATACCTGATAACATTTCCGTGGTTAGAGTAGGAAATTCTTTTTGCATTAGGAACTGCATCTTATTCTGTCTTTTATTCCCAGGACCTACTGATTTTAATTGAATTTCCATTAGATACTGAATAAAGCCTTCCCAAAGAGATTCTATAAGTAAAAATGTGAAAAAATGCTCTAGTTTATTGGTGTAAGCATAAATTCTTGTGTAGTAGATTGGCTTTTGGTGGGATAAATATATCTGAACTGTGGTCCTTAATCTAATATGGAATTCATAATATTTTTGTAAATTTCCTTATGAAGATAATATTCATTTTAACATAACCAGGGTCAGTTCTTGCAGCTTTATGGCAAGATTGTTGGTTAAGTTGATGGTTTATTTTAAAAGTGTCAGTCATCTTATAGCCAAGTTACTGTCAAAATCAAACTAATTTATAAACAGTTTTCATGAGTATTTAGCATTAACTACTGCAGAGTAGAATTACTATCTTAATATTGTATTCAGTATTTAAGGTTATCTTGTTACTATTGCCAGATAAAATGATAAATACCTTAAGAGGAAAAACTTTTTGCCCTTGCTGGTATGGCTCACTGGATTGAGAACTGACCTGCAAACCAAAGGGTCGCCAGTTCGATTCCCAGTCAGGGCACATGCCTGGGTTGCGGGCCAGGTCCCCAGTAGGGGGTGAGCAAGAGGCAATCACACACTGATGTTTCTCTCCCTCTCTTTCTCCCTCCCATCTCCTCTCTAAAATTAAATAAATAAAATCTTTAAAAAAAAAAGAACTTTTTACTTTGTTCATAAAAATCATTTGGTAAATATCTTCCAAAAATTATTTCTATTTGTGTTTTTAGGTTTATATTCATTTATTGAGAGCCTGTAGAGCACATAACTCAGGACTCAGTACAGAAAATATAAGTATGGTTGCTTTCTAGATGAGAGGCATATATGATCTACTTAAATAGGTAAGATCTAAACAATCAAAAGAGTTTTCAACAGTACAGGGACCCTATGTATTTGAAAAGAGGGGCTTTCCCTGCTGGTGTAGCTTGGTGGATTGAACGCGGGCCTGTGAACCAAGGGATCACAGTTCGATTCCCAGTCAGGGCAAATGCCTGGGTTGCGGGTCAGTTCCCAGCAGGGGACGTACCAGAGGCAACCCTACACTGATGTTTCTCTCCCTCTCTCCCTCTCTCTTTCCCTTCCCCTCTGAAGATAAAATAAATAAAATGTTGAAAAAAAAAGAAAACAGGGGCTTTCTTTTTTCTTTTTCTTTTTCTTTTCTTTTTTTTTTTGAGAGGGTGGGGGCAAAGGAAAGGAGAGAGAGACAGAGAGAAACATCAGTGTGAGAGAGAAGCATCAATCCATTGCCTCTCACATGCCCCTCGACTGGCGCCATACCCACAACTCAGACGTGAACCCTGACCTGGAATCAAACCTGCATGCAACCCTTTGGTTTACAGGACAACACTCCAACCAACTAAGCCACACCAACCAGGGCTTAGAGCACCTTCATTTTGTTGTATTTTTTTGGAGGGTGAAATTAAAATCTTTGGCCTACATACAGGATTGCTGCTCCTTGGTTTGGCATGCCGTGTGAGATTACATAAAATTTTAAATCAAGGTAGACTCTATTTACATAATAAATGAGAAATTGAAATAACAGTGCAAGAAAAAAGTACTCAAGGAACGTCTCATGAAACTGGACCTCCCAGCATGGATAAGACTATGTTGGACAGAGGCAAGGTTAAACAAATTTGGCACAAGAAATTAATGTCATGATGTGTTTGGCAATAGTGAGAAGATTGGCCTAACCAAGGCCAAGTTATATTGGACAACAAAGAGAATAAAGCTGCATAGGGGGTAGGGAACAGACCATGAAAGGTCCTCCATTCAGAGAAATAATAAATGTTAAAATGACGTGAACAGACTGAAATGTTAGAGTTACTCTGGCAAGTAACTTTCAATATGTGCAGGTGTCTAACCATGTCATGGCTGAGGAAGGCCAGGAGCCAGGGCTGGAGCAGGTGTGAGGAGGGACCTAAAGAAATGAATTATCTTCTGGAGGGCAGGCCCCTTGTAGTACAGACCTCCCCCGATAGGTGAGTGTTCTAGGAACCCATCCATATCAGTGTACCAGCTGGCATTGCTGTGAGAGGCTGTGTTCAGCTTCAATGAATTTCTTTTGAAGACTCTTTCAACACATTTGCCCATTTCATGATGGGTGATTTACGAGCTCTCCTGCCCACACCTTTCTGAGTGTTCAGCAGTTTTTGACAAAACATCATGACTCCCATGCCCCATCCTCCCTATTTACTGGATCTCGCTCCAGTGACTTCTTTTGTTCCCCGGATGGAAAAACTACTCAAAGGGAAACATTTTGCTGATATGGAAGAGGTGAAACAAAAAACAGCAGAAGCACTAACATCAAAATCAGTTTTTGAGTTCAAAAACTGTTTTGAGCCTTGGAAAAGTCAATGGGTGTATTGCATCAAATGGAGAATACTTTGAAGGTGACTGAAGTTTAAACATGTAAGAATAAATACATAAGCTTTTATAAATAAATTCCAGCTTTTTTGGGTCCCCCCTCATAGATATAATCATTAATCTAGACAGTAAAGCTGGATGAAACCAAAATCTATTGATCATCCTGGTCAAATGACCAATATGGAGGTATCAAGTATGTGCTCAATGAAGGCATGCCAGTTTGTAGTAGACAAGCTGTTCTCAAAATGTGCGTGGGCCCCTGGGATACTCAAGACTTTCAGGGATCTGCAAGGTCAGAACTATTTTCAGAATAATACTAAGTGCCCTTTTCACTTGTTGACATTTCTACAACTGGTGAAAAAGCAATGGTGGGAAAAGTGCTGGCAGCTTAGCATGAATTGGTGGCCCTAAATTGTACTCGTGGTCATTGGATTCTTTACTGTCACACCCTTACAGAAAAAGAAAACTGTTTTCTCTTATGAGTATCCTTGATGAAGCAGTAAAAATTATAAAATTTATTAAATCTCAACCTTTTAGTTCTCATACTTCTAATATTCTCTTTGATGAATTAGGAAGAGTACATAAGCACTTGTACAATTCATCTGTGAACTGAACTAGCCACTTTTTCATGGAACACCATATTGAACTTGAAAGAATAACCAACAGACAAACTTTGGTTATTTAGACTTGTGTATTTAGTAGGTATGTTCTATAAAGTAAACTTAGTGAGTATGTCATTTTAAGAAAAACAATAGACAGTAATTATTGCCGATGATAAAATTCATCCTTTTAAGTGAAAGTTAAAACATTGAGCCATTGAGCCCTGGCCAGGTGGCTCAGTTTGTTGGAGCATCATCCCATACACCAAAAGTTTCAGGTTCAATCCCTGGTCAGGATACGTACAGGAGGCAATTGATAGATCTTTCTCTTGCACAGTGATGTCTGTCTGTCTGTCTCTTTCTCTGTCCCCCTCTGCAAAATCAATAAAAACATACCTTAAGGTGAGGAAAAAACATTGAAAAATTTGTATTCGCCACCATGACCATGACACCTTCCCCATAAAGGCTTTTCTGATGCAATAGATGGTGATAGCAACAAAAATAATTTTACAGTGCTCCATAATTGAATGTATCAACATTTTGAAGATCTGCACAACTCAGTTAATCAATATTTTCCAAATGACCAGTGACTGTACCAAAATCATGCATGGTGGCAGGGGGCTGGGGTGGGGGGGATAAGCTAAAGAACAAGATGTACTGGTGAATTTTAATTTTATTTGTTTTTGTTTAATTTTTTATTTATTTTTATTTTATTTTTCCATTACCATTTATCCCCCCTATACCCTCTTCCATTTCCACCCACCCTCCCTCCAATGAATTTCAATTTTAACAATATAAAAAATTTACTGGTATGGTTTCATATTTTATATAGCCTGAGTTTTGATATAATATCAAAAGTAAGAATATCTGCAATTACCTGAAAAAGCTATTAAAATATTCTTCTGACTTATATGAGGCCAATCTTCTTCATATACTCCAACCAGTATAACATGTAGCCACAGATTGAATGCAGAAGTAGATAAAAGAATCCAGCTGTCTTTTATTTAGCCAGATAGTAAAGATGTTTGCAAAAAGTACAATGTAGCCACTCTTCTCTCTCATTTTTTTGTTTGTTTGCTTTGGATAATATAAACTTTGATGTTGTTAAAAAGAGGTCTTTAGGTTAACATGTAATTGGCTTATTCTTATTTTTAATGAATTAATATATATTTAAATTCTCAATAGCCCATGTAAACAAAAGAACTTAGCTATCCTCAATAATTTTTGAAATATAAAGGGTTCTAAGACCCAAAGGGGACCAAAGTTTTGCATCCCAAAATGTGCTTTTGGGATATTGATTTTAAACTGGTTATTAAGAAATAAAAGACTCAGAAACAACCTTTGACCCTCCCTCTTCCTGCCTAAAGGGAATTCAGATAGGAAAACCTGCTTCAGGAAGAGAATCTTCTTAGCATATTCACCCTAGCCTATTCGAATCAAGTGTGCCAGACAGAAAAGATCCCAGCAAAAATCTGTTTGCTAGGTTTTCCTCTGTGTCCCATTCTTTCTGGGTGGCCTAGCAAGAATTTCTTTGCCATATGCTTGCTCTTTCTCCTCTACCTGTGAATTGCCTACTTCCCCTTGGATATCCCACACCCTTGCCCCCACTTATTCTTTGTCCAAAATGATATATAAACAAACCTTAACTGCCCATGTGTCTTTGGGTCTCATATCTGTTGGCCTCCCCAAATGTACATTCAAAAAAATAAATATTAGACGATTTCTCCTCTTTATCTGTCTCTGTTCATTTATTAGCCCAGCTAGAAAAACTTAGAAGGTGGGAAGAAAGGGGTTTTTTTTTTGTACCCCCCACAGAACAAAAAGTTCCAGAACTGCTGTTTTGGATCATATGAAGGGAGTCACATATATGTCCTCACAGGTCATGTTTCCAATTGGCCTTCTCTGTGTGAAAGCTTTACTTCCTCTCCTATATGACTCATGAAAACATATCTAGAATAGGAAAGAGTGGAATGACATGGTTATAGGGAATCTAATTTAGTAAAAAGGAATTATTCAGAGTTTTAAGTACTTCATTAGTAATTATTATTTATTATTAATAATAATAGTCTGCACCATACCTCACAACTAGTTCCAATGTCTCCGTGTCATTTCCGGCATGTTGCTTAAAATGTTCTTCCCTAGCTGCTGGAGGGCCTTTGGTGGCCTTTTCATCAAGACAGCCTACACTCTATCTGGAGGCCACAGGGATGGGAAATGTCCTCATGGGAAGTGCCAGCCACTGGGAAGGCAAGCAGGTGCGGGTACCTGCCAAGAAAGGTTTTTAATTTTTTTTTTCTATCAGCACCACCGTTCTGAGATCTTTTCATGCAACAGGTATTATTTAGTATAGAACTTTCAAGTAGTCTTTAGAGAAAAATTTACAGTTATGTAAATAAAACTCATTACAAACATTGAGCTTAAGATCAGGGCTATAAGATGCTAAGGATCTATTCATTACTACTTACTGGAGAGTCTTTAAAGACTGGTAGAATTGTGAATTTTACATATGGAAGAGACAGATGTGAGTCCCAGATTCAAATTCCCCACCCTCCAAATCCTGATGGGGCTCAAAAAGATACAGACCTCCCCCAAGTTTACACAATAAGTGTCCAGGTAAAGCCTGAACCCCAGGGCCTGTGGTGCTGAATCCAGCCCTCAGACAGCCACCCCAGAAGGCTCTAATTCTGCTCTAGCCTTTGTCTGTAGGAGTATTAAAGGGACTTTCTCCCTGACCTCCTGCCTATGGAGGACTGGAGGTATTAGTGAACACACCATTGGGCTCATCAGCAGGCTTTGGTGAAGGTAACTGCCACTGTCTCACCTGGCCCTTTCCACAGGTTGGCCACTGTGGTCATGAATGGCAGTGCCTTCAGCTGAACAGAGCCCAAGGAGGTGGGGCTTACAGCTCACATGTTTCTATCTGTAGTATATGCTCCCCCAAGGCTGTCACTTCATTCTGTCTTTTAAGTAGGTTTCTTGGATGATGAGAAATGGACCGTTGTGGATAAAAAGGAACCTAAGCTGAGGGCAGTCATTCTAAAGTCCTGATGTGGCTCACTCAGAAAGCAAAGTAGTGTGAAATATACACGGGTGGGCAGAAGGAGGTTTACATTTGTAAATATATTTGTAATTACATTCAGAGTTTAATGTAATTTTTAAATGTGCAGAAAACTTGACTTTAATATATGAGGTCTGTGCAGAAGGTATCCTGCCACATAATATGAAAAATAGAGACATTTACTGATGAAGATACAGGACACAGAAACATTGCACATAGGCCAATGACACCTCGGTACTCTTCAAAGTGAGGTACCATGGGACCTCACACAGTTCTCCAATTACCATCAGCTGCCCCATCATATTTTCCTGAATCTCATCAACAGTCTGTCTGAAATCTCTTCCCTTTTCAAGGTAATTTTAGTTTTGGGAAAAGCCAGAAGTCTCAGGGAGCCAAATCTGGGCTGTAGTGGGGCTGAGTCACCTGAGTGAGTTGATGTTTCTCAAAAAAAACTCTGCATGAGACGTGATATATGAGCAGGTGTATTGTCATGATGGAGCTGCCAATCACCAGTTGCTCTGTGGCCTTCTGAATCATCTGATAGTTTCCATGAGGGAATGTTGAGGCTTGACACAAAATTCAATGCAGATTCATTGCTCTACTTGCTCAGTCATTTTGAATGTGATGGCCACACAGTACACATGCTCATTCAGTGGCATCTACTGCCCCCTCTGACTAATACAGTGAAGTCCTCATTGTTCATTCATACACATTCCAGTCCACTTTTCTTGGCTGCCACGTTACATCGAGTCCTGCAAACCATTCTTGTTATATTAACAATGGCTGGCCTTTTTCCAGACAGACCTCATGTGTTTGTGGTAGGTCCTCTAACCAGCTGGCTTTTCTCTAGAGGGAGAGTGAAGATAATTCAGGGTAGTTCATAGTTGCTTTAGGTTTTTGTCGAGTGTTAGAAAACATTTCCTACCACCAGTCAGATACTTAGAATGATTACTTCGAGGAAGGGCTTTTTCACACTTGTGTGAAGATCCTTAAAAGTTTTTGTCATTTTAGACTCTCAGATGCCATTTAATAAATTTATTTGCATATGGAGTATGTTTTTATAGTACCCCTGATTCCCTGCTTTGCAAAGACAAGCAAGTTTATGACGTATTATATGTTTACATGGTTGGCCCTTACCCAAAGAGAGATTGCTTTTTAAATCTTTTGTTTGAACAGATGTATAAACAACAGCATTGCTGCTTCTCAGACTTCACTAATTAAGGTTTAATGAAGAAAAATGAAAGAGCACTTGACTTTTTTTAGGCTTTATGGCGAAATTGGTGTGATCAGGTCAATATGGGGGCCTGTAGTCACATGGTATGCCCCCACGTGGCAGTGACCGTGGGCGGTTTATGAAGCTCTGTGTCATTCCCAGAAACAAGGTGTAGATCAAAGAGCTTTCCTCTGACAGGCAGATCCTCCCGTGATCTTAGAATCCAAACTTCAATGACTCCTTTCACTTAGGCTGCTCAGTGGGTCAGAGCCATCAGGACCTTCTAATGCTTCCAATTGCCTCAATAATTAATCAAGCTTAATCATATGATTAAGGGAAAAGCCATACATATGACTTTTAAACATGCATTGCTCTTTATTCTGGTAGATGCTGCCTGTAATGTGTTTTCTAGAGAAACCAGCTCTGCATACTAATTCATTCCAAAATTGCTTAATAAAATATTTCCGTAATTTCTGGAAGCCGACTGTGGACAGCCTACCCATCCTATCAGGCTGCTTTGCTTCATTGTGCACTGTACCCTCCAAGATTTCTCTTCTGCAGGACAGATGAGCAGAGGAGAAGAAATCAGCATTATCTGTACCAGCTATTGATGGGTCTCAGAATTAGCCTCAAGGAGGTTCAGAACGATGGCAGAGATTACAATAATATTTTGTCTGCCAAAATGGATCTAGAGACTGTTCGTGACTGCTTTTGAAACTCACTCTCCTGGATAGTAATATTTCTTGGCCTATTTTTTACAGCAGGGGTGGGTATGGGAAAAACTGATTTCTATCAACTTTTCTCATTTCCTTGCTGTTCCTACATAGATGCTCTCTACAGTTCTTTTAGTAATTTATCTCCAAAATTACTTTTTATCAAAGACTATTAATAGATTTTTTTCTCTTCCTTAAACATTCTCTGTACTATTCCAGTGAAGTTTCCTAGTATGTAAAGATAGATTTGCTATGTAGCAAAGTCATATGACTGTGAGGTAGAGGGAATATTCCTTGTTATCTGTTCTCAGTACACTAACATAAAAAATTACCTTCTGTAAATTTTTTAAGTTTTATTTTTTCTCTTATGTATTGAAAATTTATATATACCTTATCTTTAAGTATCAGTTGTGCCTTTTAAAAATAACAGCTCAAAGAAAATAATGTAAGGCTTAGATTTAATGCCTTGAAATATAAGGAAAGTGTATTATCAAAGATCATTTGAATACTATTCAAATGATCATACTATTGGTTTAAAGATGGGGAACTTTCCTGGTAGAACCAATATAAACCTAAAACGACAGTTAGAAATAAGTTGCTCGTAGATTCATAGTATAGAGAACAGACTTATGGTTGCCAGAGGGGAGTGGGGTTGGGGAACTGGGTGAAAAAGGATTAAGAACTACAAATTGCTAGTAACAAAAATAGTCATGGTATGCCAAGTACAGCATAGAAAATAAAGTCACTAATAGTGTAATAACTATATACGGTGCCAAGTGGGTACTTAAAATATTGGAGGGACCACTTTATAAAGTATGATTGTCTAGCTATTAGGCCATGCACCTGAAACTAACACATTATTGAATGTAAACTGTAATTTAAAAATGAAATTTAGCCCTGGCTGGTGTGGCTTAGTGGATTGAATGCCGGGCTGAGAACTGAAAGGTTGCTGGTTCAATTCCCAGTCAGGGCACCTGACTCAGTTGTGGGCCAGGTCCTCAGTCAGAGGCATGCAAGAGGCAACCAATCTATGTATCTTCCACACATTAATGTTTCTCTCCCTTTCTCCCTTCCTTCCTTTCTTTCTAAAAATAAATAAAATATTTTTAAAAATAAAATTAAAAAAAGAAATACATTGTATGGAATTGCACACAGTTGATTAGGTCTGGTGTGGATACATTTTGGCTACTGTAGAAGGAAATTTTTCCTATAAAATTGCCCTCTTATTCATTTAATCCTAATACATATCTTTTATAACTTAAAATAATTATAGCTTTTATTTTACAGAATGTATACATTATACATTTTTAAATTTTACACTTTACAGATACATCAGAAAAATCAATAATGATTGTGTAACTTTATCAAAATTAAATCAAAGCCTATATTTATGAAGGTTTTAATTATGTAAGTCAAATTAGGTCTTATATAATCAGCCATAGCCCATTCTTTACCCTTTTAGACCTATTTAACTGTGGTCTGAAAGGGGTGGTCTTTCCCCTTTTTCGAATCTTATCTGACTGCTTTATATAATATGTATAAATCCAAAAGAGGAAGTTATATTACCCATAAATTACAATGATCACTTCATTATTCTCTGTTAAATTCAGCCTATTAAGCGACCCCCCATTTTCCTGCCGTCAATCTCATCATGAAATAAATTCTTAACTGTACATTATCTAGAAATGATGACTGCATTCCTGACACTTTCCAAGTCTTCATTTTCATAAAGATTCCAGAAGTTGAATTTGATGTTTTCATATAAATACAATAGTAGAAATACCCAACAATATCCAATAACTTATGAAAATAATCATGAACATAGCAATTACTAAGTTATAAATTATACTCTAACAGCATATAATAAGTTTTCTAAAATACTTATTAGCAGGTAAACTATACAAATACTGTACAAAGCTCTTGTATTTATAATTTCTTTCTTAGTATTAAAACTATAAATCTTAAGATGAAGGAAACCTTCATCAGAATCATAAATACAGAGGTACTTTCTGAAGGCCAACATCGATGGAGAGTTTTGAAGAAACTTTTAAAGAAAAAGGAACAATTGGGGGGGTTGCAAAAACTGGGATTTCTGCTTTCTTCATGGTATGATCACAAAATTTCCTATCAAATGCAGACATAGTGTTCCAGTTGTTGGTTACTGTACCCTCAGGGGGAAAGAAGAGTAGATTTATTGTGCCTTCTTAAGCAAGCAACCTCGTCTTCTACCTAAATTCCCAATTCAGCTTATTTACTTGAGCCTGCATTATGTTGCTCCTTTACAATGTTGCCTCCATGTCATATAACTTTGCAGCTTTGACATTCATGGTAATGAATGAATTTGAGTCCGGTTCACATAATCCAGAATCTTTCATCTTGGCCACAGACCTTGTACTTTGCTATACAATAAAATGCAACTGTCACTACAATTGCAACTGTACTATGGCACTGCTTTCTCTTGTATCTGTTGTAAAGGACTGTAAAGCAATCTGTTGTAAGGGATTTCATCTTTATTAGATCGGATACTATTGTAAAAGTTACTATTTTGCTATACAGTACTGAAACCAGCTATTATAGCAAGAGCACCAAATGTTTATTAAATTAATTAACAAAATTTTGTTTCACAGACTTCTTTAATTGAAGTGTTAAAGTACCCTACTAAAATGGAAATCTGAACCTGGATAGACTTTTCTAAATAAAAGATACGATATTGAGCCCATGTGAGAGATGAATGCTTTTCCTTTTTATTATTGTGTAAAATAATCAGGTTTTAAATTGTATAATGTGCACCAAAAACAAAAAAGATACACATATCTGATAGCTATAGTTGTAAAGACTGAGTTTTCCTGAAAAGTTTATAAAACTGATTTATGAAAAGTGCATCTGTACAACATGTAAGCTTTGTAATGCTTCCAGGGTCAGAAAGACCCATAGTAATCATGTAAATAACTAAAAAGTTTCATTTCCTGGCATGATTTCTCTATGGCTTCAGAAATTGTAATGCATAAGAAGGGAGTGTTCTCGGTTGGCACAGTTCCTTCTCCTTCTGCATACTCCCTTTACCCTCATGCAGACATTCCTGTCTCTCCTTACAGTAATGGGTAATTCTTTCTTTGAGGTCATCTAAAATAATGAGCCTTTTTATTAGGAACTTTTCACATTCGTCTTGTTTTCTTGTGATGTAAAATAAATGCATCAAATCTCTTTCAAGCTTATCTTTAAAGATCAATACTTTCCTCTATTAATAATGTTTTAAGATTTAAGAAATTGTCTTTAAGAAAAGTATTTTCAACATTGTTTGTCCATCTTAGTCACAGTAGATTATGAAAGAAGTCAATTTATTTTCATTAGGAATGGCTTGCTACTAAACAACATATAATTATGTCATGTTTTGTCTTATGTTCAGTTTATTTCAGTGAAATGAACATAAATATAAGTTGAAAGGATAAATGATTGATTTTTAAAAAGAAAAATCCAAAATGCCATCTTTTTCTAAAGAATAGGCTTGTCAATTTTAAGTCTCTTAAGGGTATTTTGTATATGTATAAATAAGGGTATTCTGTATCTTTGTTTTTGTAAATATCTTTGTTCTCAACTGCAGAGTGTGGTGACAGTAACATAACAGGTGTTTAGTAAATATTTGTAAAATGAAGAGCCATTCCCTACCTACGTTCATTGATACATGCCACTTCAATTCCACTGAACTCCTATAAAAAACAAATATGTCATCAGCAAGAATCTTTATCTGGTAAACTCTTACAGTCTTTGTATGTCTGGAAAATTTCTCAAATGATACATTAACTGGGTATAGAATTCTAAGTTGACCGTTTTTTCTCTCTGCATGTTGATGACATTATCTCATTATCTTCTGGTTGTGGTGATGGGGTTAATGAGAAGTCTGCCTTTAGTTTGATTACCATTTCTTTGTGGGATATCTTGTCTTTCTGGTATTTTAAGACATTCCCTTTATCTAGGATATAACAAGGTTCAGGTTTAATTTTATTTTTCTACTAGAGTCTCCTTTTTTAGTTTGAGGATTCATGCCTTCTTCAATTCTCCACCATTATCTCTTTGGTGTTATCTCTTCCATTTTCTCTATTCTGTTTTTCTAGTACTTTAGAAATTTTGTGTCTTCTGTCTCCTAATTTCTTTTTCTATCTTTTTTCCTTTTTCCTTCTTTCTTTCTGGTTTGATCTCTGTACTTCACTCTGAGTAATTTTATTCTACCAGTTTATCAACTATCATTGTAGGTAGGATTATTAGTCTGCTGTTTAACCCATATTTTGACTTTGTTTCTATCTCTATTTTTCATTTCAAAACTCTATTTCCTTTTTAGAGTTTGTATTTGATTCTTTCTCAAATCTGCCTATATACTATTCAGTTCTTGGTGATGGATTCTATCTTTTCCTTTATCTTCACATGCTAATGATTTAAAAGTCTCTTCCAGATTGCTTTATTTATAGTTTCTCAGGTATAGATTCTCACTTTTGTTGCATCTGCTCACTTTCATGATGGAGGGTTTTATGTGATCCTAATAATTTTTGCCTGAACTCCTCTCCTCCTGCCCTCAATTGGAATCAGAAGCATTCTCTAAATTATGGAAGTCTTCCTATGGTATATTTTTATATTCACTTTTCATTGAGATCTGTGATTTTCACTGGTTCTAGGCCAGTCCTTTATGTTAGTTTTTACCTTAGATTTCTATACCACCCAGGCACTACAAAATAAGATTCCACAAATGGCATTGGCTGGGCCTTTCATCTTTTCACCAGTGATTCTTTCTACACTATCTAGAATACGAAGGTAGACTACCTCTATCCTGTGTCTCCAGTTTGGGGTTTCCTAGCTTTAAATTTTCAGTTTTAAAAACTGGCTTTTTTAACTTCTACTGTGTTTTGGTTGGTTTGTTGTGAGTTTTTTGTGTTGTTTTTTTTTTTTAATTCAGGGAGTTAAATCATTTTTCATCTCCCCTCCACACATGGAGTCCTGCAGACTATAACTTAAGACCCTATCATGGGGGCTACTGAGCTCCAGCTCCCACTCACCATTATGTTACTTCTTTGTTACTGGCACCTAGAGATTTTCCTTTCTTACTTTTAAGTTCAAATATAAATTTATTTTTGTCAAATTGTGTATAGTAATTTTCTTCGGGCAATGGAATGGTCCTAATTGGGCTCTGTCAAGAGAATTGCCCCAGCTAGTTGAGGTTCCCATTTGGATTCTCTTGATGGAAACTCTGAGTCTCTTTATTAGCCTTATCTATAATGAACTACCTTTCATCTGGCACTAGCAGGATGTTAAGGAAGTCCTGTACATCTGCCCATATTGGATGGTGAGTGGCAAAACTGGAGGTGATAAGATCTGCCATTTTCTGAGGGTCTTCCCTATAAAGGGATGGAATTCTTCCAATTCAGTAAATCTGAGGTGGAAGATGGAGTATGGGCCCATTAGTGGCCAGCGAGCTGCCCTTCCTGGTTTGTTCTGCCTATAGGGTATTGCCTCCAGGGGAATTGTCCCACTCCTGATAGGAATGTTTCCTGGCTGAATAGTGTGCCCTGCCAGATCTTCAAGGGGGAAACCATTTCTTCCTCATGCAGGGATGGGGCTGTCACCTCTCTGGGCCCTATTTCAGGGGCATGTAGCAGCAGGGATGGTGGCAGAGGAAATCTTCCTGCTGCTAATCCTGGGTCCCCCAGGTTCAGGATGTGAAAGAGACTCATCTCATTTTCCTTTTCTCCCTGTGTCTATCAGGGAGGGTTTTAAAGGTGTTCCCTTCTCTGCATCGTTAGGTTGTTTCCTTTCTTTGCCAAATCTTTATTATGTAAAGACATAAACCCCTAGACATAAGGGATATTGTTCCATTTCCCTGATTATTGCAACAATTCTAACTGTATGATGGTGTAGTAATTTAGACTATAGGGGCCATTTCCCCCTATAGTCTAAAGTATACATAGACCAAGCAGTGTTACTGTAGAAAACCAGTTCCTTCTTAGTCATTGGGTGATAACTGTACCTGGACCAATCTGCTAAAATTTGGCCAAGTGGGCTCCATTTAGGAGTAGAAACAGAACAACCCCTGAAGGCACAAAAGTCCTAACCCAAAACCATAACCATAAAAAGACCCCAGACAAAATGAGAACATATAAACAAAACTTGGATCTGTAACTTCACTAGTCCAAACAAGCACTCACAAGCAAGTCCTAGCATCTTCTTGCAACTGATACCACAAGTGGTCCTGACCAAACCTAAAGGCACAAAGCCCAAGGGACACGAAACCCAAACAGCAGGGATAGCCTAGGATGGACTACCAACTGGTGGTATAAATGATCCTAACCGGACTCAAGTGACATGAAGCCCAGGTGGCTGGGATAGAGGACACCTGATATGCATGGCACCAGGTAAGTTTGACTTACCGTCTTGGTGTTTGCTCCCCAGAAACCTGTTTCCTTTCACCTTGTGAATAACTGGGCAAAGAAGTAGAAGTGCCAAGTGTTTCAGGATGCTGAAGTCTTGAGAAGGAGTGCAAGGAAATTTCCTCAGAAAAGCTCTCAGCAGCTGCTGGGAAGTTCCCACACCCCCGCTCCTGGGTCACCCTGCCACAAATAGCTGGGTGTACAGCCCAGGCCTTCCAGGGCTTACCAAGGTCCACACTGCCCCCCACCAGAGTCACCAAAAACTGTAGCCAAACAAATGGAGGATTGGCTGCCCGCTGCAATGAAAGCCAATTTATGAGATAGGTGCTGGGGCAAAAGGAAAGTTTATTCAGGTGCCATGACCAGGGAGAATGGTGGACTCCCATCTCAAAGACCATCCCCCCATCTGCCTAAGTCCGCAGTTCTTATAGGGAGTTTCTATCCAATTATTGTGTCAGCCTTTGGAATGCTTGGATCCTGTCTATTCACCTTACTAGCTTTCAGCATTCTCCGTATAAGAACCTACGGCTCCACCATCTTGGCCAATGGAGGAGACTCCCTGGCACCGCAACTGGCTATCTATGGTAACACTTCCTTCCCTTTTTTCAGACACATAAAGACAAGATGAAGATAGATACATCAATGCATACAAAGAAAGGCCATCAGCCAAGCGAAGAAGGCATTTCATTTCCCCTTTACATTTCACATCCTGTGAGCCAGAAGAAGAAGAAAGTTTACCGAACAGACCAGACCACCTTCATAATTGGGGAAACACCAAAAGGGATTCGTAGGTATGTCATCTGTAACAGCATTGAACTTTAAAGAATAATTCTCAAAAGAAATATAGCTCCTCAGTAAAATAAAAAATTATTTTAATTTTAAATATTCCTGGCACCCAAATATTTTAGAAAAATCTTAATTTGTACACTTTAAAAAAATAAATTCCAAATGTTTTATGTGTTTAGAAGGCTGATCCATGAATTGATTAAAAAATGAAATTATTTTATATAGGTAAATGAAATACTTAAGTGCATTACATTCATTCATGCATTAAATATTTATTGAACACCTAATATGCACCCAAGCATAGTTCTGGTGCTGAATATACAGTGTAAAAAAAAAAGACAATTTACAGTGCAGTGGGATGGGGGTTGGCACTGTCCCATATAATCTCAAAAATAAAAATAACATCAATAAGTCATTATATAATGGTTTGTTATAAGAAAGGTAGGGGCAAGCCTCCTTGATGAAGAATAATGGGATTAGGAGGGATGCACCTACCGTTCTGTTGGGTAGTCAAGGAAGCCCTTGATCCACAGGTGACATTTAACTTGAGATTCGGGGGATAACTGGACAAAGAACCAGCATAAGAACATCCCTGAGAAGGAAAGAGGTGTAATGTGTTTGAGGAACCAAGAAAAGACTAGTGCCCTTAGTTCATAATAAACCGAGCAGAGTGGCAGGACATGAAGACAGAGATATCGATGGGGCTGGAGTACACAAAGCCTCATAGATTTGGGGGAAAGTATGGATTTTGTTCTAAATGCAGAGGAAAACTCTTGAAGATCATGATATGATCTGACATATGTTTCTAAGAGATTGTTCCAGCCTCTGTGAGGAAGAGGGCAGAGTAGATGAGGGGAGATCATAAGGAACTAACTAGGTGATTCTAATTTGCAGGAGAGTCATTGCCAGGGAGACACAGCCAAATGAATGTGTTTGGTGTTGGAGTGGTTGTTGTAGCAGAGAGAAGACAGAATCACTCCCAACTTTTTGTCTTGAGCAACAGGTTGGACTTACTGAATGAGGAAAACTAGAAGAGAAACAAGTTTGGAGTTTAAAAAAAATCAAGAGTTCTCTTTTGCTCATATAAAATTTGAGGTTCTATGAAAATGTTGAATAGACAGTGGATGATTTACCCTGGGATCTGGGGACTAGGATCTAAATCTGGAAGTCATCTGCACAGAGATTATAAATGGTGTTTGGAGCCATAGGACTGTGTGAACAGCCTAGGAACAGAGCACAGAGAAGAAAGGAAAAGCCCCAGGACCAAGCCCGGAGGCAACAGTGGCCTGTTGATCAGGAGGCACAGTGTAAGGTCTTGAAGTATGAGAAAAGTGAATTTCAAAAAGGAGGGAGCTCTTGACTCAACCATTTTTGTGGGAAAGTGCCCGCTGGAGTGGGTAGCAGAGAACTCTTTGGCTGCTTCGACCTGAACAGTCTGAGTAGACAGATGCTGAGATGAAGTGGGCAAACAGTGAATAGGCAGAGCCTGCAATAGCTCTTTAAGTTTGGATATGAAAAGCAGCAGCAGCTGGAGGGGATTGTGGGAATCCCCTCCAGTAGGTTATTTTTTTTTTTAAGTTGTCAGGATAATAGAACCTGTTTATGTATCAAGGGAACAGGCTAAGGTGGGGCAGGCAGGGGGGAGATCATGCCAGAGTGAATGAAAAGAGTAAAGTACTAGAGGCAGGAGAGGGTTCTATCCAGACCACTGGCCAAGTTCCAGCCCTTGAGAGGCTTTGAAAGAAAAGAGATGATGACAGGCACAGATATAGCGGTATTTCCTGTTAATTGAGATTTAAAGTCACCAATTCAGAAGGAGATAGATTTAGGTAGAGGGGAGTTGTGAAATAAGTCATTTTTGAAGTAGCAAAGCTTAGTGAGACTAGAATTCTTGGGTAATATTAAGTCCTTGTTTGAGAGCAAGTCCGATAAAACTCTCTGCGCAGTTAATGGTAATGACTAGCAGTATATGACCTTGGGAACAGGGGCCTGGCATGGGATTGAGTCTGGTGGTGAGGTAAAGAAATCGGTGGGCCAGGAGTCAGGTAGGACATCCACATGGATTTTGACGATAATTACCAAGAATGATGGTAGGACCCCTAACTGGCATGGTCATTTGGTTAAGTGTTGTCCTTCAAAGTGAAAGGTGCCAGGTTTCGATTCCTGGTCAGGGCACATGCCTGGGTTGCAGGACCAGTCCCCAGTTGGGGTCATGCAGTAGGCAACCAATCAGTGTTTTTGTCCCTTTTTTCTTCCCTCCCTTGCCCTCTCTCAAGTAAATTAATTAATTAACTTAAAAAAAAAGAATGATAACAGGAGATGAATAGAAGCAACTTTAATCCAGGATCAGTTACTAGCAGGAAAAAACTAAGGAGTCAGTTAACAAAATGCAGAAGAAAATGGTTTAGCTGGTTAGCATAAACCTTATAAAGGGAAAGGAGTTTTTAAGAAAACAGTGGTCTGGAAGCAGCAATGTGAAGCATGAACCTTGAGGTTGAAGGGTGTGAGGTGTGAGCCTTGATTTGCAAATACAACATGGGAGGAAGGCAGTATCACGAGGCAACAGAGGGACCACTCAGCATAGGAAACACAGGGGAATTGGTAGATCATAGCCTGGTTCCACAGGTTCCAAAGAATGGTCTGGAAGGTGGAGTGTTGAATTAGAACAAGGATGTAAAGAGTAGGAGGAAATGAGAGGCCAGTGGTTATGGTAACCAAGGAGTACGGACTGAAGTACAGGTGATGGCAGGGCGTGACTGAATTGGTCCTCATGGCATCTGGGGAGAGTGAGAAAGTGCTGGTGCTCTGTGGATTCCAAATGCTTCCCTCAGGGATTTGGCAACTTCCAGTCTTTAGCTATCCCAGGAAGGCTGGTTCCTGAGCTCCTTAGCTGCTGGTTTGGCAGGTTGGCTGTCAGTTGCCCACCATTGCCCAGGAAGGTGAACACCCCACACGGTTGCAGCGATGCATCTCCTCAACATTCACAACAGTGATTTTTGCACTTCGGGCAGTGATTTTTCTAGGAGGCTGACCATCTCTGTTTTATCATCTTTGTAGAGCACATTATCTTCATCCCCTTAATTTGTATATAAAAAAACTAAAATATTAACAATGAGTAGTTTTTGCCTCTTTTCCTTTTTTAATTTTTTATTTTATTTTAATTGTTGTTCTTGTACAGTTTTCTGTCTTTTACTCCCATCCCAGCCCTCCCCACCTCCCTCCCATTTCCACCCCCCCTAGTTTTTTGTCCATGTGTCCTTTATACTTGTTGCTCTAAACCCTTCCCCTTTTCCCCTGAAATTCCTACCCCTCTCCTCTCTTGTTCTCAATCTCAGTGTCTTTGGTTATATTATGCTTGTTTGTTTGTTTTGTTGATTAGGTTCCTGTTAAAGGTGAGATCATATGGTATTTGTCTTTCACCGCCTGGCTTATTTCGCTTAGCATAATGCTCTCCAGTTCCATCCATGCTGTCATGAGGGTAGGAGCTCCTTTCTGCTGTATAGAATTCCATTGTGTAAATGTACCATAGTTTCTTGATCCATTCATTTACTGATGGGCACCTAGGTTGCTTCCAACACTTGGCTATTGTAAATTGTGCTGCTATGAACATTGGGGTGCATAGGTTCTTTTGGATTGGTGTTTCAGGGTTCTTAGGATATAATCCTAGCAGTGGAATTGCTGGGTCAAAAGGTAGATTCATTTTTAGTTTTCTTAGAAAATTCCTTACTGCTTTCCATAGTAGTTGTACCAGTCTGCAGTCCCACCAATAGTGCACTTGGGTCCCCTTTTCTCCACAACCTCTCCAACACTTGTTGTTTGTTGCTTTGTTTATGATGGCCATTCTGACTGGTGTGAAGTGGTATCTCATTATAGTTTTAGTTTGCATCTCTCTGATAGCTAGCGATATTGAGCATCTTTTCATGTGTCTCTGGATCCTCTGTATGTCCTTCTTGGAGAAGTGTCTGTTCAAGTCCTTTGCCTATTTTTTAATTGGGTTGCTTGTCTTCTTAGAGTGGAGTCATGTAAGTTCTTGATATATTTTGAGATTAAACCCTTGTCTGAGGTATCATTGGCAAATATGTTTTCCCATACAGTTGGTTCTCTTTTTATTTTAATACTGTTTTCTTTAGCCATGCAGAAGCTTTTTATTTTGATGAGATCCCATTTGTTTTTCCTTTTTTCTCTACCCAGCCTAGGGAATAAATGCCTCCTACTAAGTAAAAAAGACAAAGGGGGTCTAATATTAGAATGCCAATGTTTGAACCAGGCAATAATGTCCGAACTATTAACACCTCTCTCTTACTAACCATCCTACCTTTGTGAGAATCAAGACTGGTCCATACTATAGCCCCATGGATCATCTGAATGAAGTGTTTGGCCCTACCCTTCCTTCAGAAAGCCTAGGAAGAGAGGAGATGATGGTTTTAGCTGTGTTCTTGCCCTGTTGCCCCAATTCTTCAAGAAAAAGGGGAGAGAAATTTTAATTTTATCCATGATATATAACTACTCCAGATATATTTGCTGAAAGATATCTATTTTTGGTTTCCTTTCTTTTTCTCTTTAAGTGGCACTCATGTGTCTACTCTAGTTTACTAAATTTTCCTACCCACTGGTTGTACCTCAGTTCCTTATTTTTGGAGAAAATTCTTTTGAGATTAAGAGTTTTGAAAGCAAGTTAGAAGGCAAATAAAATGAATTACAATCATAACTCCTTCTGCAACAGGCAACCACATGGCATATTGACTTGCATACCACTCGGATCAAATGTAGTTGGAAGCAGCTCCCCTCCCAGAGGTGATGGAGTTGCAGGGTCAGGGGAGAGGTCAGTACAGCAAAGGCAAAAGTCCTTTGGCAGCTGCGGAGACACCACCAAGTCTTGGGTAAATAAAAGACATCAGCCTGTAACGTTGCCAATATCTTAGTCTTCATAGCATAAATATTTATTAGAAAGACCATGAAAATGGATTTGGAGATGATTAATAAACAAAATAATACTACCTCTGTTGCTTCATGTGAAGAAAACTGAAACCATTTAAGAACACATTGTTGCTCTCCAACAAGAACATTGGCAATTTCCAGGACAGAAATTTGGAAGCTTGTATTTGTGATATTAAATATTCTGTTGATCAGGCAGAGGTAACACCTAGATTTGAGCAGTTAATAGGACCAGTGTGGTAAGGACTGGAAGCCACAGTGCTCACCTGAAGCCACAAAGGAAAGTAAGGAGTGCGCAGTGTGGATTGCCACAAAAATCAAAGGAAACATAAACTTTACAGAGCCTGATCTGGGTGGCAAAAATAATAGTGACTTTAAAGTTCCTGGTCACACACATATAAAGAAATTTTTTGCCCTCAAGATTCTCTGTTCTGTGCAGGGTAAAATAAAAAATAAAATTGGTACACAGACCCCTCATGATTTTCAGCCTCACCCATGGAAGTTTCTCCCTCCCTTCTGTGCACCAGGTCCTCTCTGAGACTGGGCCCTCTCTCTCTGGAAGGCTTCATCCCTCATCTTTGCCTTCCTGGCCTGAGCTGACAGCAGAGTAGCCTTCTCTACTGCCTTGCCCCTTACCAGCCACTGGTTTAGGTACTCCTTGTGTGGGTGCCCTGCACTTACCCCCATTATGGGACGTACAACTCTGTTCTGGTTGGATTTTCATGCATCTGTCTCCCCCAACTAGACTATAAAGTCCTTGAAGATAGGGAACTACTTCTTGTTCTGTTGTATGGTTCCTACCACAGTGCCTAGCACCTAAGAGGGTTCTATAAATATTTGTTGAATGAAAAGAATGTTTTAAGGAAATGGTATATAAAATATAGATGTAATTCTAAAATTTTGGAACTTTTAATCATGTGCTGCAACACCATCTATGGCTTTGTTTAAAGGAATGTTTACAAACCTTAGGCCTTCTTGACTCATGGCCAAACTCAACATGAGCGAAGCCATACCCTCTGTCTTATTTAGTCTACTTGGGGTGCCATAACAAAATCCCACAGACTAGAGTTTAAATGACAGAAATTTCTCACAGTTCTGAAGTCTGGGAAGTCCAAGATCAGGGTGCCAGTTGATTTGGTTTCTGGTGAGGGCTGTCTTTGTGGCTTCCAGACAGCCACCTCCTCACTGTGTCTTCTCATGACAGAGAAAGCGTTCTCTGGTGAATTTATTTAATCTTAATTACCTCCTCAATGCTCCATCTCCAAATATAGTCACACTGGGCATTGATGAAGGCTTTAACATACAACTTTTGGAGGGATACAGTTCAGTCCACAGCACCCTCACCTGGGAAAAGGAACAGAGTCTAGTGCCCAGGGTTCCCAAACAACCCTTCTGCCTCCATCTTAACCAGGGTTGCAGAAGGCCCATTCCCCACATGTGCAGGTAACACTTTAATTAGTACTAAGAATGAAACTTGGCTTTTTGAAATAGCATCTCACATCTTTTTTTCCAGTATTACAAATGACATGTATTTTTATTTTTGTGTTTATTCTTTCATTACAGTTGAAATTCAATATTTTATTAGTTTCAAGTGTACATCATAATGGTTAGATATTTCATAACTTACAAAGTGGTACCTTAATAAGTCTAGCACCCACCTGGCACCGTACATAGTCACGACATTATGTTGACTACATGCCCTCTGCTGTACTTAAAATCCCTGTGACTGTTTTCCAATTTCCAATGTGTACTTTTTAATCACTTTCACTCAGCACCCCAATCCCCTCCCCATCTGGCAACCATCAGCTTGTTTTTGTATCTACAAATCTGTTTCTGTTTTATTTGTTCATTTTTCTTTAGATTCCACAGATAAGTGAGATCATCTGGTATTTGTCTTTCTCTGTCTGACTTATTTCACTTAGCATAATACCCATGAAGTATTATTTCATGTTGTTGCAGATGGCAAGATTTCATTCTTTTTTAATATATTTTATTGATTATGTTATTACATGTTGTCCTTTTTTTCTCCCCTTTATTCCCTCCGCCCTGTATCCCCCTGCTACCATCATTCCCCAACCTTAGTTCATGTCCATGGGTCATACATGTAAGTTCTTTGGCTTCTCCATTTCCCATTCTGTTCTTAACCTCCCCCTATTTTGTACCTACCATTTACACTTCTTATTCCCTTTGCCCCATTCCCCTTCTGCCTCCTCACTGATAACCCTCCATGTGATCTCTATTTCAGTGAACCTGTTCCTGTTCTCGTTGTTTGCTTATTTCATTCTTGTTTTTGGTTTTTTTAGGTTAGGTTGTTGGTAGTTGTGAGTTTGTTGTCATTTTACTGTTCGTATTTTTGATCTTCTTTTTTTTCTAAGTCCCTTTAACATTTCATATAATGAGGAGCTGGTGATGATGAACTCCTTCAACTTGACCTTATCTGGGAAGCACTTTATCTGCCCTTCCATTCTAAATGACAGCTTTGCTGGATAGAGTAAACTTGGCTGTAGGTCCTTGCCTTTCATGACTTGGAATACTTCTTTCCAGCCCCTTCTTGCCTGAAAGGTTTCTTTTGAGAAATCAGCTGAGAGTCTGATGGGCACTCCTTTGTAGGTGACTCTCTTCTTATCTCTTGCTGCTTCTAGGATTTTCTCCTTCATTTTAATCTTGGCTAATGTAATTATGATGTGCCTTGATGTGTGCTTCCTTGGGTCCAACTTTTTTGAGACTCTCTGAGCTTCCAGGACTTCCTGGAAGTCTATTTCCTCTGCCAGATTAGGGATATTCTCCTTAATTATGTTTTCAAATAAGTTTTCAATTTCTTGCTCTTCCTCTTCTTCTTCTGGCACCCCTGTGATTCAGATGTTGGAATGTTTAAAGTTATCCTGGAGGTTCCTAAGCCTCCTCTTTTTTTTTGAATTCTGATTTCTTCATTCTTTGCTAGTTGAATATTTATTTCTTCCATCTGCTCCAAACCATTGATTTGAGTCCGGTTTCTTTCCCTTCACTGTTGGTTCTCTTTATTTCACTTTTTATAGCCTTCACTTTTTCATCTAATATGGGACCATATTCAACCAATTCTGTGAGCATCCTGATCACCCGTGTTTTGAACTGTGCATCTGATAGGTTGGCTATCTCTTCATCACTTAGTTGTATTTTTTTCTGGAGCTTTTATCTGTTCCTTCATATATTTTGTTGAAGGGCCATATTTTTTGTTGTCTCAGTGGGCCTGTTGCATAGCATGGGGCAGAGCCTTAGGTATTGGTCAGGGCAGGGCAACCCACATTATTGTACTGTGATGCTGTATGTGGGGGAGGGGTCAGAGAGGGGAAAATGCCATTGGCTCAGCTCTCAGCCAGCTTTCAGTCACTTCCTCCACTACCCACAAGCGAATTGGGCTATTCTTTGTGTACTTTCTAGGACCCTGTATGTCTCTCCAACAAACTCTCCTGTGAGGTTGGGAATTTCTCCCACTGCTGCCTCAATCCTCACAGGTGTTTTCAGTCAGAGGTTTGAGGCTTTATTTTCCCAGTGTTGGGACCCTGGGTTGCAAGGTCTCTCTTGCTTCCCAGTTGTTCCTCCCGGTTTATCTGATGCAAATGTGGGCCCACCCCATCCTTCAGTCGCCGCTTTGCCACACGTCCTCTCTGCTCCAGCTGCATATCTCCCCTCCTAATACCGGTCTGGAAAAACATTTCTTCTTTAACTCCTTGGCTGATGGACTTCCATACAGTTCAATTTTCTGGCAGTTCTGGTTATATTTTGTTTTTAAGTTTGCTATCCTTCTTTTGGTTGTATGAGGAGGCACAGTATCTACCTATGCCTCCATCTTGGCCCAAAGTCCTGCTTTTAATTTTTTGAGGTACTTCCATACTATGCTGTTTTCCACAGCAGCTGCACCAATTTGCAATCCAACCAACAGTTCCCTTTCCTCCACATCCTCCCCAGTACTTGTTTGTTGATTTTTGATGATAATCATTCTGACAGATGTGAGGTGATAGCTCATTGTGGTTTTACTTTGCATTTCTTTGACTAGTGACATTGATCATCTTTACATATGTCTATTGACCATCTGTTTGCCCTCTTTGGAAAAATGTCTATTCCAACCCTCTGCCAATTTTTTAATTGGGTTGTTTAGTTTTTTGGTGTTAGGTTCTATGAGTTCTTTGTAAACTTTGGATATTAAACCCTTCTTCCATTCAGTAGGTTGTCTTTTTGTTTTATTGATGGTTTCCTTTGCTGTGTAAAAACTTTTTGGCTTGATGTAGTCCGATTTGTTTGTTTTTTTCTTGTGCTTCCCTTGCCCAAGGAGATATATTCAAACACTTATTACTAAGAGCAGTGTCAGAAAGTTTATTGCCTGTGTTTTCTTCTAGGAGCTTAATGCTTTCAGGTGTCACATTTAAGTGTTTAATCCATTTTGAGTGTATTCTTGTGTATGGTGTAAGAAAGTGAACGATTTAGTTCCTTTTTTTTTTTATTTTGCCTCTATTCAGTTTTCCCATTACCATTTATTGAGGAGACTGTCTTTACCCTATTGTATATCCTTGCCTCCCTTTTCATATATTATTTGACCATATAGGTGTGGGTTTGTTTCTGGGCTCTCTGTTCTGTTCCTTTTATTTATGTGTCTGTTTTTATTCTAGTACCATGCTGTTTTGATTACTATGGCTTTGTAGTAGAATTTGATATCAGGTAATGCGATACCTCAAACTTTGTTCTTCTTTCTCAAGACTACTGTAGCTAATCAGGGTTTTTGTTATTCCATATAAATTTTAGGATTATTTTTTTCTAATTCTGTGGGGGGGGGAATAGCATCTCACTTTTTAGTTTAGCTGTCTATACTGAAGTCAGATCATATGGGGGAAGAAAGAATCTAGGTTTATCAGTTTAGAATTTTGTTTAGGCTTATCAAAAACTTGTGTGAAATTTCTATGTTGTATTCATGTGGAAGAAAGGGAAAAGGGACAGAGAAATTAAAAAATTCCTTTCTTATATTTTAGAATTTTTTCTTTTGTATTTATTAAGACTCTTCTTTGACAATTTTATTTTATGGAACTTGAATGCAATATATATCTTGAAATACAGATTATATGAATTATAATTCTCATATCAGTCATAAATTGGCTGATGGGAAAAGTAGTATCCTGGGATCCCATAATTCCCAGGAAATACCTAATAGTATAAATTAGAATAATTTCAAAAGCTGGTGATTTCATGAACTAAAATATTTTTAAATATATTTTATTAATTATGCTATTAAAGTTGTCCCATTTCTCCCCCATCATTCCCCTCCACCCTGTACACCCTCTCCCACCCACATTTCCCATATTATTTTGCCCTCCCCCTGTCTATTTTCTACCCACCGTCTATGCTACTTATTCTCTGTACCTTTTCCCACTCTGTCCTCCTCCCACTCCCCTGTTGCAAACCCTCCATGTGATCTCCATTTCTGTGTTTCTGTTCCTGTTCTACTGGTTTGCTTAGTTTGGTTTTGTTTTAGGTGTGGTTGTTAATATCTGAGTTTGCTTTCATTTTACTGTCATATTTTTTATCTTCCTTTTCTTAGATAAGTCCCTTTAACAGTTCATATAATAAGGGCTTAGTGATGATAAACTCCTTTAACTTGACCTTATCTGAGAAGCCCTTTATCTGCCCTTCCATTCTAAATGACAGCTTCGCTGGATGGAGCAATCTTGGATGCAGGTCCTTGCCTTTCATGACTTGGAATACTTCTTTCCAGCCTCTTCTTGCCTGCAAGGTCTCTTTTGAGAAATCAACTGACAGTCTGATGGGAACTCCTTTGTAGGTGACTGTCACCTTATCCCTTGCTGCTTCTAGAATTCTCTCCTTCATTTTAATCTTGGGTAATGTAATTATAATGTACCTTGGTGTGTTCCTCCTTGGGTCCAACTTCTTTGGGACTTTCTGAGCTTCCTAGACTTCCTGGAAGTCTATTTCCTTTGCCAGATTGGGGAAGTTCTCCTTTATTATTTGTTCAAATAAGTTTTCCACTTGTTGCTCTTCCTATTCCCCTTCTGGTACCCCTATAATTCAGATGTTGGGATGTTTAAAGATGCCTGGAGGTTCCTAAGCCTCTCCTCATTTTTTTTGAATTCTTGTTTCTTCATTCTTTTTTGTTTGGTTGTTTCTTTCTTCCTTCTGGTCCACTCCATTGATTTGAATCCCAGTTTTCCTCCCATCACTGTTGGTTCCCTGTGTGTTTTCCTTCATTTCACTTATTGTAGCCTTCATTTGTTCATCTAATTTGCGAACAAAATCAACCAAGTCTGTGAGCATCCCTATCACCAGTGCTTTGAACTGTGCATCTGATAGGCTGACTATCTCTTGGTCGCTTAGATGAATTGGCTCTGGGGCTTTGATCTGTTCTCCTGTTTGAGCCATTTTCATTTTTTGTTTTGTTTTTTTCCTTTTGGTCTGGTCGTGGCTGTTACATAGTAAGGGGCAGGGCCTTAGGTGTTCCCCAGGGGAGGGCAGCCCAGTAGCTGGGTTGTGATGCTGTATGTGGGGGTGGGGTTCTAGAAGGAATAATGGCGCTTGCTCCGCTCTCTCTCAGATTCCAATCCCTTCTACCGCTTCCCCTTCGCCTGGATTATCTGGGCATGCGAATGTGAGACCGCCTGGTCAGCCAGCCACCTTGCGCAGCCTCACTGGATCTGCACCATTGCCACCCTGTGCCTGGGGTCTGCTTGCCGCCACCTGTATGCCTGGGATCTGCTAGCAGCTGCCTGCATTCCTGGGTCTGCCAACCTCCACTTTTTCCTGCCACGACTCCACCCCTCTTACCAGTCTGGAGGAATGGTTGTCAGACTTCCGTACAGTTCAGTTTTCTGTCAGCTCTGCTTGTTTTATTGTTTCTAAATCTTTGTTGTCCTTAATTTTAGTTGTGCAAGGAGGCACAGTGTGTCCACCTATGCCTCCATCTTGGCTGGAAGTGTCTAAAATATTTTTTTATTAGTATAAGGAAAGAAGTTGCATTCTGCTAGTATAGAATGCACTTTTGTTATGGAATTAAGTTCATATATGTCAAAGAAATAAGATTTCTTTTTTTCTACATTTTATATCATAAGTTCTTTGAAAATAAAATGTAATAAAAATAACTGCTGGTTTTGTTCATTAAATCTTCAGAAAACAATTTGAAGAAATGGCTTCTTATTTTAACTTGTCTTCTGTGGAATTTGCTCAACATGTAACTAATGCTACATCAGAAGAACGACAGCAAATGCTAAAAGACTTTTATGGTTCTCAATATTCAGAGGTAAAAGATTTTTTTGTGGATACTGCTGCAGAATTCATTAAACCTCCCTATGAGAAAGGAAAGAGAATCAGGAATAAGTCTGGAAAGAGAGAATCTTTTATAAAAGGAAGGCTGCCAGATTCTGAAACTTTGTCATTTAAAGATTCTACCAAAAAAATTTCTCAAATTTGCAGCCCAAAAATATATAAAGAAAAATCAGTTAGCCCTCAAAGTCATGGTTTCTATAGAGAAGAGGTGCTTTCTAATGATGCAGAAACTCAGAAATTACCTACAAGCTCTACCCAAGAGACTGACAATGAAAAAAACAGCCAACTATCCAAAGATACTATAGCATCCAGTTTCCTGAACAGTAAATCTGAAGCACATGAGAAAAAGTTAGAAAATACCATGGAACACCAGCAAGACCTGACAGGAATGAGCATTTCAAGAAATGAATCCCTTTTCAAAGTGGAAAACAAAAAGATAAAAAATCCAATGTTAGAAAATACTTCTGTGGAAGGCTTACTTGGTGACACCTCTATTCTTGATGACCTCTTTAAAAGTCACGGGAACAGTCCCACACGACTGCCAAAGAAAATTCTTTCAGGGCCCATAGAAAAAGCAAAACAGAGACCAAAAGATTTCTGGGACATCTTGAATGAGCAGAATGATGACAGTCTTAGTAAACTCACCGACTTGGCTGTGATAGAGACTCTGTGTGAAAAAGTGCCCCTTGCTGCATCTTCCAAAAGGAAAAAGGAGCTAGGAACCTCTCTTTGGAAATCGAATGAGAATTTTTTGTGGAAAAAAATGAACTCAAGTGATACAGATGAAAACACAACCAATACGCAAGAGTAAGATATAAACAGACAAATGAATCACTACAGCAATGAACTTCTGCCATCAATGTTTATAACACTGTTTCACCCTAATTATGTTAACTTGAACACGCTTGTCAACATATGTTGTAATAAACTCTTGCGTTAGGATTGTTTTTAAAGTCTAAATTATTATCATGTATTTGCTTCCTTGATATCTTCCTCGATCTTTTAAAAATATGATTTTATTATAGTATAAACCTGTTATGGAATGGAAAAGATTCTGTATTTATCAGGTGACCTGGGACATTTCTCTTGCCGAGTAATTATGTGACCTTAGGTAAGTCAGTTACCCTGCTGTTCAGCTGTTTCCTAGCAGGAAAGATGAAGGGTTTGAACTTGATCAACATGAGCATCCTCCTAGTTTAAAAAGCTTTGGTTCACTCTCCCAGATTCCATTAAATCATAGGCCAAACTATGTTCACACACACCCTCCCCCTGCATCAGGTGTACATTGATGTGTTTTTTTCCTATTAACATTTGGGAAATTATTAACTGTTTTCCTTTATCTTCAGTATTACATACTACTGTTGTTAAATTACTTTAGATGACAGTAATTACTAGAACTCAATATATGGTATTATGTTAAAGTAAGTTTATAACTGCTCAAAGAGTTAATGTTGTATAACTTTACCATAAGAGCTATAATGCTGAAGTAACACAATTATTACCTTAGCCACAGAATGCCGACATCAACTTTTTAAATAACTATTATGATCTCATCAATATATAGCTTTGTATAGTACTTCTGTATTTCTTAAGTATAAAGAAATGAGTAAATATTTCATTTTATTTGAAACTGATATTTTGTTAGATTTAATGTGTATGGTTCATACCCAATGGAATGTGCTCATTGCTGAATTCCTTTATTTGGAAACATTCAGTCAGCCCCTGAGTGTGCTAGGAGCTCAAGAGGCACAGCTGCACCACTACTACAAGTTAAAGAAAGGAAGCCCCATCTGTGAAGATTCGTGACCATGAAGCCCCTGGCCTCGTGCCCAGCATGCAGCAGTAGGAACCTGCACCTTCTTCTGACCCGCATTCAGATGCACTATAGAAGCCTTCCCTCAGCTGAGCTCACAGGCTGATAGGAGAAAGTATCCAAGAATTAGCCATGAACCAGGAAATGGTGGTGTTCAGAGATCGTTGTTACTGTGTTGAGGGGAGAGACCCTCACAAGACCTAGGATGAAGAGCCATTGTGCACAAATGAAGAAAAAGACAGAAATCTCTTCTCAAGGGACTGAATGGCCAAGTGTGTTTTTCTCCAGGGCAATGTTGAGGGCTCTGAAATATACTTTCTATCATACCAGTGTAGATGTGTTAATATATTTGTATGATTGAAATAAAATATTTATGAAATAATATTTCCCTTAAGGTGTGCAATAAACTTTGATATTTTCTTTTCTTTTGGCTCTCTGCATGTGGTTTTTTTTAGTGTTCTCACAACTTACTAAATTGATTTCATGACCCACGAATGATTAGGAACCACAGTTTGAAAGTCGCTGTTTTAGGTTATATAAAGTTTTCGGTTTGGGTGGGGGTTTGGTTTTATTTTTAACCTGGAGCTGAGTTGTGTCCAGATCTGCTTGCCCCGTAAATGCTGTTAGCCCCATGCAATCAGCTATATGGGAGCTGTCCTCCATCTCAGTTCACATACCAGGCAGAGTTCAAGCATTTTAATACAAGTATATCTTTCATAAAATAAAATACCTTTTAAATTTTTACTTAGACATGACCTACAAATATTAGCTCTATACTCTTCAAATATTAATAAAGTACTATTAAAGAGATTTTCATTGGTAATAGTCAAAATAGGAGCAAATATACAGACCTGGAGTTTAAATCACTTGCCAGATTACTTGCCAGTGAAACATTTGTCGTTATTATCGTGCAGAAACAGTGTGCTAAGCAGAGCACAGGATCCAATATGAAAAGAAGCCAGTCAGAATGTTCCAGATGGGAAACTGTCAAGTAGTGGAAGATTTGGTTCAGCCATAGATGAATCTGGGGACAGACTCTACGCAGGGTCAACAGAAAGAATCCTTCCTGGTGCAGGCCACCAGGTTCTGCCAAGCAAACAGGTGGCCCCAGGCAAGTCCTGGGGCTTCTTTCAGCCTCGTTTTCCCCTTATGGTTGAGGTGGACTGAATCAGCCGTGTTCAACCATTTTGTTAAGCATTGAACTCTTACCTTAATTGGAAGTTCAACTTTGTAAAGGAATTGAAATGGAGGTTATTAGCCACACTCTGTTTTCTTTACTTCTCTTTAAAGTAATTGTTACTAGACAAAGGGCCTGGCCCTTAGTGGGTCTGTCTGGGTCCAACTATAGTGTGCAGGTTCCTGACTTTGTGTAAGAAAGATTTCACAACACCAGTCCAGATGACTATGAGGATCTGTTCATCAAAGCTGGGGATGGTAAAACAAGGAAGGGCTTAGCATAGAGGAAGCAGCAGGAGAACTTAGGCGGGGCTGCCTTAGCTCATTGGGAAGCCAGAGAAGAGGGGGCCTTGGGGACAGGTTCAGCGCATTAGCTTGAGACAAGCTGCCAGCTGTCCATTGCCTTAGAGCTTAAGAAATGCATGCCTGTGGGGGAAGAAATGGAGACGTAAGAGGGGAGAGGGAATGTCCTGGGCTGTACCCCAGAGGGAAGGTGCACAAGCTGGGTCCTTTGGCTTGTGCTGCTCTCTCTCTCTCTCATAGGCAGTATCTTAGGGGAAGTCTCAAGGGAGGGTTTCAAAATGCAGAATATTCATCAGTTTTTTAGGTGTGCTCTCTCAAGGTCATGGTCTCCAGTGATTGGGCAGTGCCAGGGCAGGGGGTTATTAGTCATTGAAGCTTATCCTAGTGTTGCCCACCTGGTTTTGCTGCTTTTCTGGGCCTGGAGCTGAAATACGCGAGATCTAGATGTTACTTCTAGGGGGGTGACCTTTGTACCTGGCTCTGTATTGTTTAACCACTGTGTTCAGCTGTCTGTCTCAGTTTCCCTATAGCATTTTCCCCAAGGAATTTTCCTAGCTTTCTATCCTGTCTCACAATGATATAGTTTCTGGCTGCTAGCACTCAACACAGTTATTAATATTGGAAACTGAGGCAAGATATTGAGAGATTTTTGCACTTGAATTCCTCAGGGTTCCCTTAAAGCCCTGAAACCACTTCTTTGAGTAAATTAACATCTGCAAGTGTTCAAGGGAAAGGAGTCTTAGTTTGCAGAGATAAATTAGTGATAAAAATTTTTTTATCAGTCAACAGAAAACGAGAAAGCCAAGGCTGTGTAGAGTTGCTCAGTTTTAAAATTCTTTTTTTAAGTACATTTTATTAATTATGCTACTACAGGTGTCCCAGTTTTTCCAGCTCCACCAAGTACCCCACTTCCACCCAGCAATTTCTGCCTTAGTTCATGTCAGTGGGTTGTGCATATAAGTTCTTTGGCTTCTCTATTTCCTATACTATTCTTAACATCACCCTGTTTATTTTGTACCTACCAATTATACTTCTTAATCCCTGTACCTTTTCCCTTATTCTCCTCTTTCCCCCTCCCAGCTGATAACCTTCCAAATGATCTCCATGTGTACGATTCTGTTCCTCTTCTAATTGTTTGCTTAGTTTGGTTTTGTTTTTCTTTTTTTAGATTCAGTTGTTGATAGTTGTGAGTTTGTTGTCATTTTAATGTTTAGTTTTGATCTTCTCTTTCTTAAATAAGTCCCTTTAACATTTCATGTAATAATGGCTTGGTGATGATGAAATCCTTTAGCTTTACCTTGTCTAGGAAGCACTCTATCTGCCCTTTCATTCTAAACGATAGCTTTACTGGATAGAATAGAATAATCTTGGATGTAGGTCCTTGCTTTTTATTGCTTTGAATACTTCTTGCCAGTCCCTTCTAGCCTGCAAAGTTTCTTTTGAGAAATCAGCTGATAGTCTTATGGGAATTCCTTTGTAGCTAACTCTCTGCCTTCCTCTTGCTGCTTTTAAGATTCTCTCTTTATCTTTAACCTTTGGCATTTTAATTATGATGTGTCTTGGTGTGGTCCTCTTTGTGTCCAACTTGTTTGGGACTCTGCTTCCTGGATTCATATGCCTATTTCCTTCACCAAATTAGGGACGTTTTCTTTCAGTATTTTTTCAAATAAGTTTTCAATTCCATGCTCTTCCTCTTCTCCTTCTGGCATCCATATGATTCAGATATTAGCACTTCTGGAGATGTCCCAGAGTCTTATACTCTCCTTGTTTTTTCTAATTCTTGTTTCTTCATTCTGTTCTGGTTGAATGTTTACTTCTTCCATATGTTCCAAATCATTGATTTGAATCCTGGCTTTCTTCCCTTCACTGTTGGTTCCCCATGAATTTTTCTTTATTTCACTTGGTGTAGCCTTCATTTCTTTCTTTATGTTTTCACCATACTCAATGACTTCTCTGAGCATCCTTCTCACCAGTGTTTTGAACTCTGCATCTGATAAGTTGCCTCTCTCTGTTTTTGCTTAGTTCTTTTCCTGGGGTTTTGTTCTGTTCTTTCATCTGGACCATATTTCTTTCTCTTTTTTTAAGATTTTATTTATTTTTCAAGAGAGAAAGAAAGACAGGGAGAGAAACATCGATCAGTTCCCTCTCTCATGTCCCCAACTGGGGACCCGGCCTGCAGCCCAGGCATGTACCTGGACCAGGAATTGAACCAACAGCCTTTTGGTTCATAGGCCAGCACTCAATCCACTGAGCCACACCAGCCAGGGCTGGGCCATAGTTCTTTGTCTCCCCAACTTGGCAGCCTCCCTGTGTTTGTTTCTGTGTACTAGGTAGAGCTGCTTTGACTCCCTGTCTTAGCACACCAGTTAAGTTTTAAGGGACGGAGTGTTAGGCATTTACCAGGGCAAGGCAACCCAATTCAGCACTTTGTGGCACTCTGTGCAGGGGAGGGTTCAGAGAGGGGGCAGTGCTGCTGCCTGGGCTCTGGACCCTTGGCTGGCACTTGGGTCAGCCAAGTGTCTAGGCTGACCAAGGATTCCAGCAGCACTGGAATTCTAGGCTGCGCAGTCTGGCCTAGGGCTGGGATCGCTCGCTCCTAAGGTCATACCCACCACGTGTGAATGTGGGACTGCCCGTTCTGCCACCACCACTGCCTGTCTGTGCTGCCCCATGTCCTCTCCACCCCAGCTCCCCAGCTCCATCCCTCCTACCCATCTGGATGAATGTCAGACTTTAAATCCTTGGTTGTCAGGCTTCCATACAGTTCAATTTTCTGGCAGTTCTGTCTGTTTTTGTTTTGAGGTTAGTTGTGATTCTTCTTGTGGTTGTTCGAGGAGGTGAAATGTGTCTATCTATGTCTCCATCTTCACCAGAAGTGTCAGTTTTAAAATTCTGAAGTTATCCTTGCTGTATATTAAAATAGCTCTGTTTTAATGAAATGATAATAGATCATAGTTTTTAATCTTTTTCACTGTCCTTACTTGATATAAAAGTTGATAACCACATGCCAATTCCCAAAAGTTTTATTTGACATTTACTGGTCTATAAAATCCAAAAGAACAGGATCGCTGTCTGCCTCAAAGATCATTTTTTAACACAGAAGGGAGTAAATAGAGCTCCATGGTCACTATGTCATAAATACAGTCAACAGTGAGTCTAGGAATGACCGAAGAAGTTGGTGAACCTATAAGACCCTATAAGGTACATCACTTTCCAAGAGCCCAGAGTGCAGAGTACTTTCTGGGCTGCTGGCCTGACTCTCATTTAATCATCACTGATGTGGTTCCATCCCCCACCTGTTTTGCAAAGCATTCTCCACCCAGGGCTTCTGGGAGGCCTTAATAGGGGAAGCTCGTAAGCTCAGGAACACACTGGTCTGAGTGACAGCCCCTGGCACTGTCCCTTCCTCTCCTCCCCCAGTTGCAGGTTCTATGTGGTATTTGTGGCAGTAGGAAGAACAGCTCATTTTTTCTCTGATAAAGAACAACCATGGGTGCCAAGTTTTCAGTACAAAAACAGCCCTTTGGGCATTTACTCTCTGCCCCTGGAGAAAAGATTCAAACTGACCCCACCTTTGGCAATCAGAGGCTGTATGGTACCCAGCCCCAAAGAGGCAAGTCAGACCTCCTGCAGAGGCTTGTCAACATACAGGTGCCCAGGTCCATTCCCCGGGAGATTCTAGTTCAGGAGGTCTAAGGTTCAGCACTGACACCCAACTTTACGTTTGAAGCTTCACAGTAATTCTGATGTGCTAATTTTTGGTCTAAGACCTTGTCACTGCGATGGACTCACCTGCCTGACCTTGTCTCTGCTAAGTGAGCCCCTCTCAGCCCCCCTGTGACACCAGCAGATCTGCCACTGAGCTCGTGCTGGAGCCACTCTGCTTTTTTGGGCTCCAAAGTTGTTAAGGTCCCATGAAAATATCCACCGTAGCATTGTTCCTCTAATTATACTTTGTCAATCAGGCTTTATTTGCTTTGTGGCCAGTTAACACATTGTGATGGTTATATTTACCCCCTAAATGTCCAAATATAAGACCAGTCTTAATTATATGAGCATGATGCCTTCCTGTCATTAACATGGATAATGTCCTGTTGGCCTTCTTGGTTTTGTTTTGCTCTCTCATAGTTAAAAATCAAGAGTTCACTCTGTATTCTTTTAGCTTATCTAACAAGGGAGAAAGTATGCATCTCTGAATTTCTTGTATGTTTCTAAGGAAACTCTAGTAAGCCATCTTGTCAAACTAAAATATGAATTAGTGCCCCCTCAAAAAAAATCTTTTAACTGGATTTTATTTTTTTGCATGCTTCTGGACTGAAAGATAGACTTCAAAAGAAGGCTCATAATAGCTAATTAACATTTTTTCCTTGCTAAAACTGTTACAAAAGCATTGATAACAAAAACCTTTAATTTTTCAAAACATAAGTACCAACGTGTATTCCATAAGAACCTCTGATCTCATGTGATCAGATTCCACCTGCCCTGCTCACCTGCCAGCGCCCTCACTGTGCTTCAGTGGACTCTGTCTTTGTCCCCAGACAGGATTCACTGCCCTACCTCCCCATTTTGGCCTGCCAGGCAAAGCTCCAGGTTCCTTCTAGGTCAGTCCCTGGCCTTCCCGAGTCCATCCCTTCTCCTTATGCATCCAGTTCACAAACCTCATGGAGTTCTAATGCCCTGTGCAGCAACCTAATAGCTTCCCTCCTCCATCCCTCTCCCCAAACACTGCATCATACTCAGACCTCTTAACTCCCCCTATTCCTGTTTTAGTAGATCCCTCATTATCCTGTTCTACTTGGGTGGGGAAATCCCATCAGCAAAGTTCAGCAAGCTGAGCAAGGTGGAAGGAAGCTCTGAATACCTGGGATACTCCAGAAGCCAGATGACCAGGCAAAGTCATCTCTGGCAACAATTCAGTGACCTGCCAGAAAAAGGCAATACCAGCCAATCTAAGGAGTCGTTGCAGAGGTGCCATTTACCTTCTGCAATAGCCCAGAACTGCCATATTGCCCTGGAAGGCACAACAGCTACTGCAGTCTTCAGGGGATAACACTGTGCTGGGGAATGTTGGGATGGACAGATGGGTCTCAGGAAACTTAATGTCCCCTTGGAGGGCATGTGAGGAAGGGAAAAAGACCCACCAAGGAATGCAGGCACAAATGGATGTTCTCTGAGTGCTGGAAACAAGGTAGTTTCCAGAGTCCAAAAGGGAGAAGAAACATGCTTTGAGCTGGAATGATCAGAAAAGGCCAACCTCAAATTCTGGGAGTGGGTTGGTGACCAGGCCTGAAAGAATGGGAAAGCCAGAATTTCACTTCCCCCAACCTCTCTTGGGTTTTAAAACCCCAGATGTTCAGGAGTGTGGGCCTAGTAGAGAAGTTAGGGTTTGGGATTGGCCAAATATAAACAACCTAACCTCCAAAATGAAGGGGTGGGAGGTTCAGACAAAAGGAAGGAAAGAGAGAGCTAGACCTAGAGGCCAAAGTGTGGGGGGATCCCCAGCAGCCACGCGCAGAGATTTCCCACCTGATTCTGGCCCTGACAACCCCCGAGTCAGGGGTGGAGATGGGAGGCTGTTTGCTCTTGCCTCCCTTGCATGTTACTCTGTGGGATGCTGTCCTCCAGCAGGAGCCAGGCTGCTGCTCTGCCCTCAACGCAGGTCTTCAGGAGCGCTGCCATCAGGGAGGCCACCTCCTGGGTCCGCCAATATTAGAGAGTGTGTATAGGCAGAAAGTGCTTCCAATAAAGTGTAGCTTCCCTGAACATTACTCTGTAAGTTTCCAGAAGGCCAACCTCCACCGCTGAAGATCGTGGCTGGAAACCGCTCCGAGGTGCCACCAAACCTTGGCTGGAGATTCACCGCCACCCCGCACCCTCAGCAGGAGCAGCGACAATTTGCTTCTCCGAATCAGAGTCACTTTCTCCCTTTGGGGAAAAGAAAAAAGAAAGCTAATGAAATTACGTTCAGGTTGTATTGATGGAAAACATGAAAGCAAACTCCAGGGTTTTGCGCCTTGAAGGTGCGTTATCTGCCATTAGCCACAAACCTCAGAAAAGTCAAGTCTCTGGGTGAGCAGGCAGCGCTGGGTGGGCGGCGGCGCTCACCGGGCCCAGGAGTTTGCCTGAAGGTGAGGCAAGGAAGGCGGAGGGGCAGCCTTTTGTGGGCTCCCTCGTGTTTCAGACACTAGGAGCTCTGATAATCCCCAACTCTTGGATCTGGGACGAGGCCGGGAGTTTCGATGGAGTAGGACAGGTGGGGGCGGATCCTGGGCTAGCAGTGGGCAGGGCTGTATACCCAGATTGCGATGGGCGGGGCGAATCCAGTGCTGGCAGCGCGCGAATTCTTCTGGTGCGCACGCACGCAAGCATGCACCCTAGCTAGCGACTCACAACATGCAATGGGCTCCGCGCGCGCGCAGACTCCTGTCAGAATTTGGGTTGCCAAAACAAGCCTATCCGCCTGCTGCCGCAGGGACTGGTGGGATTGGGCTGAGAGGGTTCCCTTCTCCGCCTCCGACTCCCGTCCCTTCTTGGTCACTGCCAGCGCACTGCCGCCGGGTGTGAACTTCCGCGGTTCCTGCGGTCTGGCCGGTGGCCCGCTGGGAAACGGGCCTCAGCCTGGATCCACAGCGCATCTTACTGAGCTCCTGGGAAGTACGAGGGCAGAGGCGCTGGGAGGTGGGCGGAGTAGGAGCTCAGACTGAGGCCGGTGTGGAAGGAAAGAAGGTACAGTGCTCAGGTGCAGAGACAGCCTGGCCGATCCCAAGCGTGCTGTTAGCCAGTGACTCTGGACGGCACCGCCGGGCACACCGGACAGCTGCGAAGCTACTGGTCCATGGAGGAAATCGGGCTTAATACCTCACCACACTGCACCTAGTCTGGGGCCAGCTGCGCTGGGAAGCAGGTCCCCTTCGTGCATAAAATACTCCACCTCCAGTCTGAACCCCATCCCTGCACTCACCGCCGACTCTGGGCCTGCTGCTTCTGCCTCAAGTCCCCATCCACACGTTCCTGCCCACACACCCAAGATCCCTGCAGCTGCCTTCCCTACCTTCCATCTTCCTCTCGCCATCAAAGCTGGCGCCCTCCACCAAGTCTCTGGTTCCAGCCTGGTATCAAGTCCTAGAGAGAACGTCTCCAAAACATTTCCCAAGTCCCACTGCCCAGGGCCCGAGTTCCCACCCCTCTACCTCCCATCAGGATACCTGCAGATTTCTCCCTAGATTCCTAAGCCTCAGCCTCCTCCCTCCCTAATGCATTTTCCACATTGCTTCCCCCTAGAGCGGGTTAAAACACAGGGACCTCAACAGTTGTAAATTTCATATTTCCTCTGGTGAGCAGGCCCAGGGGGCTTGGGCTCCGAGGGCATGGGCTCACATTTACTGAGGACTTACTATGTGGCATTTGTTAAATATTTCAAGTAGATTTTCTCATTTAATTGCCCAACAAACTAGGTATTATTATCATCTCTGTTTTTAGAAAAAAAAAAACAAAAAAAAACTGAGGTAGAGAGGGGCACACGGCTTGTGAGCAGTAGAGGCAATTCCCAGCCAGGCTGTCTGCTGGAGTCTGTTTCTCCATTATAGCAGTGCTCTTCTGGTAAAAGCCCTGACCTTTCTGACAAGTATGGAATGACCCACTGCACCAGCTTTGTCTGGGGACCAGGTGGCAAAGACCATCTGTTAACTAAGTGGATGGGGCAGGTGGACATCAGGTGGGGTTTGATCTAGAATTCCTCAGGGTCCCCCTTGCTCTTCCACCTACCTTTAATGAGTTAGCCATCTGAGTTTATGGTCATGGATAAGTTAGAACAGTCTCTACCTTGGCTCCCTCTAGTTCTCACCTGACAGCCTCCTCTACCCTGCTCTTGTTTGGCAGCATCCTGGAAACACCACAGATGTTCTAACCCCAAGGCAGACTTGTAACATTCTCCTCCCTTTCCCACTAACACAGGCTCTAGGGCCCTCCATACCCTGCTTGCCCTCCCATCCCCAGCCCTGCCAAGCAGTTAGTCTCTGGCCACTTCCTTTGCATGTGAATGAGGCCTTGTGTGGGCTGCCTTTGTCCTGGGAGTGGTGGGATTTCTATTATTAATTAGTGGCTGGGAAATCACAAGTCAGCAGTCCCCCTTCCAGGACCTGCAAACCACAAGGGTTCCTGGCCTCCACTTCCTGCATAAGAATTAGGGTGATTCCTCCCCCCACCTGCCCTACCATGACTTGGCCAAAATGGGCGGAGACTTGGAGATGACAGTAAACATCTGACTAGTGTTTGCTCTAGTGAATCCCAGGATTTCATTTCTGTGAACTTATCAGGTGTATTATATAATACTTGTGCTTTCTTTTTCCTTCCTGGAATACATATCCTACTAGAGGTGCTATTGCTTTTTTATATAATTTAATTAATTTTTCCGTATGGATCAATACTGTGACATTGAAAGGGTACAAAAGAGCATGCAGTTTTCCTCCTCACGCAGAGGCAAACTCTACCACCACTCACTGTTACCAGCTTCTTGAGGGGCTTTTTCAGAAACCATCCACACATTTATGACCAAATTGATGCTTTGAAAAAAATCAATTTAATTTCAGAATGGAGCATTGAGATTCTCAACACTGAGCTTGTATCATGCCCAGGGTGCACACTCTGTTACCCAATCAGATGGGGCTGGGGCAGGAATGAGGGGCTGTCCACCTCAAATAGAGACCAAAAGATTTGCCCCCATCTCCTCTGGGTGCAGAACAAGAAATCAGGAGTGTGTGAAATATACAAGAATTAAATGAGACTTGAAACCATCCTCGTGGGAGATTCCATCCCTCATGCTGGAATCTGTGCATGCAATATAACCATACGTTCTAACAACCCCTAGATATCAAGAGTGGCTTTCTCCTTTTCAAGATGAACTTTTCTATTTTTCTAGTGAGGGTTATTTTAGCATCAGCGTTTATTTACAGAGACAGTCTGACTCTCAGGTGTACTTAGTAACTTCACATCAATTTTTTTAAAATATAAATTGCTTTCCAAAAGTGAACATAAGCACTACCTATAAAGTGCTACTAACTATTGGTCCGTAGTCTAGTTGCTTCATAAACAGGTAGATTAGTGTGCACCATGCAACCCCAGAGCTTTTCCTTCCCTGGTCAGAGTCCCTGTCCCAGTATTTTTTCTTCCCATTCTTTGGAGAAGGTACTAGTGACCATAAAGAGAAGGTATAAGAAGAATGGATGAAGGGAAGTCAGGGACATAGGTTATTTAAAATCTGCCTGATCAGTCTGAATGTATTCAGGAAAGAATTCATTTTGCTCTCCTAGATGGGATGAGGTGCCCTGTCTCCTCACATCACACATCAAATCACTCCCTGACTGTTTTGCTGTCCTACCTGAAGGCTGTGTTCCTGCCTGTCCTTGTACTTCTGTGCCAGTAATTTCTTGGTCAGTTTGGTGGGCTCCCACTTCTCTGCTTGTCCTTTATGTTTCCTAGGATGCTGCCTTCAATCTAGGGATAGTATCACACCACACACTCACCATTCGCTTTCATGCTTCTAACTGATCTATATGTGAGTGTTCACAAATCCTCAGCACAACCCTTGACCTCTCTTCTCAGTTTCAGACGCACAACCCATTGCTCTGGTGTGACCATACCCCCTCGGGTGATCTATGGATGCTTCATACTTCTGTCCAAAACAGAATTCTTTATCTTCAACTCTACCCTCATCCTTCTCCTATATTTAACTCCAAACTCAATCATTTTACTGTCAATCATTGACCTTAATACCCAAATCTGATCACCATATTTTTTAGATGTTCATTTCTTTTACTAAGTTTACACAGTAACCAATTCTAATATATTTTGACTCTACCTCCTCCTTTCCAATACGTACCACTGAACTAATGCCTAAACCATTGCAGTGGTTTCAAGTCTTTTACTTCTTAATTCTTCTAGAGAAATCTGTTGTATCTGGTAGAACTCTTTTGATGCAAATGATACCAACTGGCCTAAGAAAAAAGGAACGTTGCTAGTGTAAGACTGATTTCAGTAGTGGTTTGATATAGAAGCTCAAAGGAAATCACCCAGGCCCAGTGTCTCCCTCTCAACACTCAGTTCTCCTCTGTCCCAAAAGCTGGCTTCATTCTCAGGCTGCTTGGAGTGGCAAAACAGCAGCAGAAGCTCCAGCTCACATGCTTCCAGCTCCAAGTCCTACAGGGAAGAGCCTAGGTCATATGTTACCTCTGCCCCCTGCTGGGTAGGTAGCCCCCTCTGAATTTCATGGGCTGAGAGTGGTGGAGAAGTGGATTGGAGGTAATTACTAGGAAGAGCATGAATTGGCACTGAGCAACAAGTATAGCAACAAATCTGCATCAAATTTTGTGTTAAGCTTGAACATTCCTCTGCAGAAAACTATTCAGATGATTCAGAAGGCCACAGCTATGGGCGACTGGTGACTGGCAGCTTCATCAGGACAACACACCTGCTCATGCATCATGTCTTGTGCAGTTTTTTGGTTATTTGATAATCACCCAGGTGACTCAGGCCCCCTACAGCCCAGAGTTGGTGCCCTGCAACTTCTGGCATTTCGCAAAACTCAAATCACTTTTGAAAGGGAAGAGATTTTAAAATATCAGAACCCCACCACACACCTGACTCCACATAGAATCCTTTAACATTAATCCAAGTCAAATTTGTGCCAATTGAAATTTTGTCAAGATAATTTGACTCCTGTCAACACACAATTTTCATTAGTGCTAAGCTTTTTCATTTTGTTTTCACTGATATTTTCATCAGTCATCTTGTACGAGAGCTGAAATTTAAAAACGATCATGGGGATTTATCTACTAACTGGCCAGGGAACTGCTAGCAGTGCTGTGAGGGTGCACCTCTGACAGAACTAAGGCGAGAGAAGAAGAGAGAGAGAGTGCTTAGGAGGGCCGAACGCACAATGGATAGGACGTGCTCAGCAATGACCGGTAGGATCAGCCCCTCTCCTTCCACCTCATATTCTGGTCTTAGGAACACATACAGCACACACATCTGTATCACATACACACACCACATCATCGCACACCACACAAACATACAAGGTCTGTCCAGAAGGTATCCAGCCATATAATGAGAGAAGTAGAGACATTTATTGAAGAAGATACAAGATACGAGAAACACTGTACATAGGACGATAATGCTTCAATCTCCTTCAAAGTAGGCACCTTGGGACCTCACACAGTTCTCCCAATCGCAATCAGCTGCCCTTTCATATTTTCCTGAATCTCATGGGCAGTCTGAAATCTCTCCCCTTTCAAAGGTGATTTTAGTTTTGAGAAATTCCAGAAGTTGCAGGGCACCAACTCTGGGCTGTAGGGGGCCTGAGTCACCTGGGTGATTATCAAATAACCAAAAAACCGCACAAGACATGATGCATGAGCAGGTGTGTTGTCCTGATGAAGCTGCCAGTCACCAGTCGCCCATAGCTGTGGCCTTCTGAATCATCTGAATAGTTTTCTGCAGAGGAATGTTCAAGCTTAACACAAAATTTGATGCAGATTTGTTGCTCTACTCACTCAGTCATTTTGAATGCAACAGCCACACAGTACACATGCTCATTCAACGGCATCTACTGCCCCCACTGACTACTGCAGTGAAGTCGTCCTTGTGCACCCATGCACATCTCAGTCCATTCTCCTTGGCTGCTGGGTTACATTGATGTCACACCAACCATTCTCGTTATATTAACAATGGTTGAATTTTTTCCTGTCGGACCTCATACATACCACATAAATGCCCCACACCATATAAACATGAAACACACTCCACACACACACCACTCACCACACAAACATACACACTACATAAATGCCACATACCATGTAAGCATGACACATACCACACACACCATATAAATACAACACAGAAACATACCACACACATATACACCACATGTACCAAACACAGGCACATGCCACACACACCATGCATACTACACAGCAAACACACACACACCATGCTTTGCTCATGAGTTTCCTGGGTCTAGGTTTGATTCTCAGAAGCAGCCTCGAGACAAGTGTTGGTCTGTGTGTGCTAGATTAAAGAAGTGCCACCAGGGGAGCTGGAGGGAAAAGGAGAAGACCAAGCAAGGGTGTGATTTCAGGCTGCTTTAGGTGGATGCATGTTCAGCCTGATCCTGCAGGGGCCTCTGGAGTGTAACTTGTGCCCTGGAGTTTTCCTAACCTGAGGCCAGAGAGACTGGATTTCCTGCATTTGCGCCTGGAAGTCACAAGTGCCTGGGAGTTCCCAGGATGTCACATGCCCACGAACCTCCTCCTGCCTGGTGGCTCTCAACCAACAGCCAACCCTGCCAATTCCATTCCAGTCAGGATGGGTGATTGTTCAGAGTTGCCACTTCTAGAGGGCTCTCCTTCCTTTCATCCTTCCTTCTTTCTTTCCTTCTTTCCTTCCTTCCTTTCTTCCTTCCTTCCTTCCTTCCTTCCTTCCTTCCTTCCTTCCATCCCTCCCTCCCTCCCTCCTTCCTTCCTTCCTTCCTTCCCACTTCCTTTCCTAACACTTGTGAGATCCTGGCTGAGGTTACAAATGGAGGCCTCAGCTCATAGCTTACCCTCTTTCCTTCCCTGCCCATGGCTCCATCACTCACTGAGGATGCCTCACCTGCAACAATGTGGACATCCCAGCTCTGATTCTGCAGCTCCTTGGCCACCCCTCGTCCAGCAGTCCATGCAGCAGGTGCATACTCCAGGAAAAAGCTCAGCCCACGCTTTGGAAACACTGGAGTATTTTCATTATTTCTCTTTTTCTCTCTCTTTGAGTAAAAGCTGAACACTCTAGTTTCCTTATTTTGGTTTCCTAAACATTTTAGTTATGCATACTAAGAACATCAACCCTGTGGGTAATCAATGCTTTTACCCTCCTCCCAAACAATCCAAGGACCTTGAACAATTTATCAATGGCCACTGTATCAATTCAGGTCCTCCTGGAAGCCAACCCAGAGGTGGACTTAGAGTTACACGAGATTCATTGGCTAACACCTGTGGAAGATACCTTGGAAAGGAGGAGGAGGTGAGGGAGACTTCCATTACAGATCTGTCCCCCATAAAGGAGAGAGGTGGGAAAAGAATAGGGTAGGAAGCTCAATGGGCTACAGGCAGTTATGAGAATGTCTGGGCAGCTCCTGTGGAGCTGTAATGCAAAGTTTACCCGCACTGGCCAGAAATGTGAGCCCTTATATTACCACTCTGCCCAGTTGCTGCCTAAGGGCTCTCCTGGGGGACATGGCCCTGCTCAAACTCGGAGGCAGATCCTGAAGGCACCCACAGGGAAAGGCTGCCAGTAACTGAACTCCTTGGTGCAGGTTCTCTCTTGAAGGGAGATCCAAGTGGTGTACCCCCACCCTGCCACAGCCACATGGCAACAAGTCCAGTGAATATCTCCCAGCCCTCTTCTCACCTGACGTCTCTGAAGCTCCAAGACGGTCGATACGTTCTTTCTTCGCAGACACCATCTTGCCTGGGCTTCTGTATGTTAGTATTTTCTTGGTTTGCCTCAAATGTTGATGGCTGCTCCTTCTGAGAATTCTTTGCAGGTTCACCTTCCTCTATGTGGACTCCCCATGTGGGCCTGTGTGGTGTGCCGTGCCTCCTGTTGTTACGGGAAAGGGGATCTGGTCCTGAGCATAGTGTGTGGGTTCATGACTTTGTGCAGGAAGGATTTCACAACGTGAGTCCAGGTGATGTTTAGGGGATACATTTATTAAAGCCTGGGGACAGTAAAACAAGGGAGGGCCTAGGATAGAAGAAGCAACAGGAGGGGGACTAAGTGGGGATATGAGCATAGGCAGGGCTGCTTTAGCTCACTGGGAAGTCAGAGAAAAGTGGGTCTTGGAGACGGTTCAGGAGGTTAGCCCAGGATGAGCTGCCACTACTGCCCATTGCTCCCTGGTTGCAAGCCTTGTGGGGACCCTTAGAGTATCGGAGATGCATGTCTGGGAGGGAAGAAGAAAGGGAAGGGAAAGGTGCAGGCCTACTCCTGGGAGGGAAAATGTGCACAGGGCCCTTCATTTTGCGTGTTTTTAAAGGCTGGGGTGTTTAAGGGATGCCTTAGAGGAGGACATCAATCGAATATTCATCAGCTTTGTGCTGCTGATACACCAAAATGAAATGTATTCCCTTAATTTCATCTGTCTTTAGTTGTGGTTGCAAATGACACTAATTGGATATCTGCTATCTTTATCCCTGAGTAGAATGATTTAAGCTATTTATCTCTGGTTGTGGAGAAATGCAAACCATCTATGCTTAAGGGCCCTTGGTTTAGGGAAAATGGAATTTACTAGATGGCTACAAACTGCTGTTTAACTATCTGTCTCAGTTTCCCTGTTCCACTTGTCCTGGCTAACTAGCCTGTCTCCCTGTTTCTAGGGACCTGTGAGTATAGACTCCTTCCTTCATGATAGTCATTTCTGTCATGACAGTCATTTCTATGTCTTACCAACATGATAAAAACAAATCGTGTATATGTTAAAGCGAATTCATTTTTGTGCTTTAGTTTTTCAAAACACCTGCTGTATTTCTGGCACTGTTTAGATGCCAATGATAGAGCAGGGAGTACGCAGACAAGGTACCTGCTCTCACGGAGCTCACATCTAGTGCCACAAAAACAATAAACAAAGCAAAGAAATAACTATTTCCAGGGAGACTTTTTAAAAATATATATTTTATTGATTGTGCTGTCACAGTTGTCCCATTTCCCCCTCTGCATTCCCCTACACCCTGCACACCCTCTCCCACCCACAATCCTCCCTTTAGTTCATGTCCATGTGTCATAAGTTCTTTAGCTTCTACTTTTCCCACACTATTCTTGCTCTCCCCCTGTCTATTTTCTACCTACCGTCTATGCTATTTATTCTCTGTACCTTTTCCCACTCTGTCCTCCTCCCACACCCCTGTTGCTAACCTTCCATGTGATCTCCATCTCTGTGTTTCTGTTCTTGTTCTAGCTGTTTGCTTAGTTTGCTTTTGTTTTTGTTTTAGGTGTGGTTGTTAATACTTGTGAGTTTGCTGTCATTTTACTATATATGTTTTTTATCTTCTTTTTCTTAGATAAGTCCCTTTAACATTTCATATAATAAGGACTTGGTGATGATGAATTCCTTGAACTTGACCTTATCTGAGAAGCCCTTTATCTTCCCTTCCATTTCTAAATGACAGCTTCGCTGGATGGAGCAATCTTGGATGTAGGTCCTTGACTTTCATGACTTGGAATACTTCTTTCCAGCCCCTTCTTGCCTGGAAGGTCTCTTTTGAGAAATCACCTGACAGTCTGATGGGAACTCCTTTGTAGGTTACTGTCTCCTTATCTCTTGCTGCTTCTAGGATTCTCTCCTTCATTTTACTCTTGGCTAATGTAATTATGATGTGCCTTGATGTGTGCTTCCTTGGGTCCACCTTCTTTGGGACTCTCTGAGCTTCCTGGACTTCCTGGAAGTCTATTTCCTTTGCCACATTGGGGAAGTTCTCCTTTATTATTTGTTCAAATAAGTTTTCCACTTGTTGCTCTTCTTCTTCCCTTTCTGGTACCCCTATAATTCGGATGTTGGGACGTTTAAACATGTCCTGAAGGTTCCTAGGCCTCTCCTCATTTTTTTGAATTCTTATTTCTTCATTCTTTTCTGTTTGGTTGTTTCTTTATTCCTTCTGGTCCTCTCCATTGATCTGAGTCCCAGTTTCCTTCCCATTACTATTGGTTCCCTGTACATTGTTCTTCATTTCACTTAGCATAGCCTTCATTTTTTCATCTAATTTGCAACCAAATTCAACCAATTCTGTGAGCATCCTGATCACCAATGCTTTGAACTGTGCATCTGATAGGTTGGCTATCTCTTTGTCACTTAGTTGTATTTGCTCTGGAGCTTTGATCTGTTCTTCCGTTTGGGGCATTTTTTTTTTTTTTTGTCTTGACATGCCTGTTACATAGTGAGGGGTGGGGCAGCGCAGTAGCTCAGTTGTGATGCTGTGTGTGGGGAAGGGGTCAGAGAGGGAATAATGGTGCTTGCTCGGCTCTCTGCTGGATTTCTGTCCCTTCCCCTGCTTCCCCCAAGCAAACCGGGCCCTTCTGGTGCTGATTCCAGGGTGGGTGAGTTTGTGTACATTCTAGGACCCTGTGGGTCTCTCCAAGGAACTCTCCTGTGAGGCTGGGAGTCTCTCCTGGCACCTCAACTCCCACAGGTGTTTTCAATTGGTGTTTTGAAGCTTTATTTCCCCCGAGCTGGGACCCCAGGTTGTGCAGTCTGTCTCACTCCCCAGTTTTGCCTGGTTTATCTTTGTGAGAATGTGGGACTGCCCTGTCTGCCAGCCACCTTGTGCACTGCGCTGCACCCCTCCACAATCCACTGCCTCACTGGGTCCACCTGCTGCCATCTTGCAAGCTGGGGGTCCGCCAGCCACCACTTTTTTTGCTGCAACCCCTCTCCCCTGGCTGCCCAACTCTTCCCCTCCTACCAATCTGGATGAATTTGTCTATTTTAACTCCTTGGTTGTCGGACTTTCATACAGTTCAATTTTCTGTCAGTTCTGGTTTGTTTTTGTTTTTTTTTTTTTTGCTTCTAAATTTTTGTTGTCCTTATTTTGATTGTGTGAAGAGGCACGGTGTGTCTACCTACACCTCCATCTTGGCTGGAAGTCCTATTTCCAGGGAGACTTAAGGGATATTAACGAAATGGGCCAGGAGGGGTCATTTATGTTGGTTTGCCTGTTTGTTTCAGGGTTGTCAGTTTTTTTTTGGAAGACTAGCCAGGGAAGGTCTCCCTAAGGATGTGACATTGAGCCAAGGCTGGAGTTGTTGCTCATATGCACCAAAGACCCGCAGAGGCCTGTGCTAGGCGCCTGGAGGCGTCCAAAAGAACAGGAACCATGTATCTCCTGCTGGCACTCAGCCAGAACAAACTCTCCTTTTCTCAACAAGCAAGGGAGGGCTTCAGTCCAAGAGAAAATAATTTTCCAGCATCAGCGATGTCTATGGCCTGCTCCAATCAAGTTGCCTTCCAAATGCTATAAAGCTGAGGCGCCCCAGCACCAGGACCCAGGCGATGGGTTGACTACATGCCAGAACCCTCCAGGCAGCAACCAGCTTGAATATGTGTTTACATATTTGCAAATAAAAATGAAGTGTCCAGATCCCTGAGCGCTTTTTTCTCCTCATCCCTTGGGATCTACTGCCTAGTTCAGCTCAGCAGTAACAGAGCCTTCCTGGTCATGGCACACCTGACTACCCCCCACCCCCACCCCTCCACCCAGGCCTGGTCAGACTAGCCATCCTCTGTCCACACTAATAGCACACAGATGTTTCCACCTTTTTGAAAAAATTAGATCCAACTTACTGTAGACAACACTGGAATTAAATAAGGATAGAAAATTAAATTACAGGCCCCCAATTCCTCAGCGGCATGTAATGGGTCACTGACCAGACATGGGTGCTCTGAAGGCCTGCAGCCGAAGGACACCTGTGCCTGGGGACAGGGACAGGGTGGCAGCTTCCATGTTCCCTTTCCTCAAAACCCTCAGGCTGGGCCTGAGTGGCCCCTACTGGGAACTTTCCACCCACATCCAGAGCCCTGAGGCCAGTACCCCATATACTTCCCTTCATCAAAGAAAGACCAACTACCCAGACCTGAAAAGCGACTCCCATGCCTTCCACAGGAACCTCAAGAAAAGCCCCATTTCACCAGGGCGAGGGGAATAGCCCCAAGCAAGGCCTGCTTCGTTAAAATGGAAGCTTCGGCTAGCACCTCACTCAGGCTCCTCTTCCACAGCCTCTCTCTCCTCGTAGGGTTTGTGCCAGTGACAACTCCTTTGGAGAACATTTCCTGTGAATGCTGGCCCTGTCACTGTAACTGGCTTATCTTTGCCTGAAATTCAAAGACTTTGTCTCTTACCATATAGCTCTCAGGTGGGTTTGTTTAGGTATTTATACAAATACAGCCCATCAGCTTTGATAGTTTTCCGGTGGGAGTCTTTTCAGCCATCAGTAATGTCATGTTCCAGAGCTACTAAGACTCCGAAGTACTGATCTTGGAACAATTTAAAATCAACAGAAAGCTAACCAAGCACAGGGACTGGAACAGCCAGGGAGAGATTCTGTGCGGCCAACATGCAATGCTGGCCGTCTCTAACATGCCACTGTCCTCCATACTCCCCATCAGGCCCTTGAGGGCCTGTGAAAAGGCCCATTCCCTCATATGGAGGTCAAATTTTGAATTCTCAAGGCTCAGCTGGCCTAAAAATGTCAAAAAAGAGTCTTTGTACTTATCAAGCATTTCACATATCCCCATTTAAGCAGGAAGTCTGCCCCCTGTTTAATCTAACTAGCAGGCCTCAAGAATTGCAAGTTGGCAATTTAATAACCTGTATGCATAAGCACTACTTTGGATAGATCAAAGCTTCCATGGAAAGTGCCTAAATCCTATAAAAAGTAATTTATTTGCTTACCCACAAAATTATAATATTCATTTTGTTTGTGTAAACCCCCAGTCATCAGTCATTAATATACGAACCACAAGAAACTGTTTCAAGTAGGATTTCATCCCAGACTTACTTTCCAGTTTGAATCTGACATATTATACCTGGGAGGATTGCAGGAAACCATAAATAATTCTTAATTCCTATGTTGGGTTTATGTATAATAAAGATTTTTTTTTGTTGTTTTAAAACATACACACATAGCAGGAGGCTGGGAACAAGCTGTCCAGGAAGGTTGGGCAGCCTAAGGATGGTGCTTCCCCTTCTTGAAGCCATCACAAAATAAAGGAGATGCCCCTTTCTGTCTTTAGTTATAATTTGGACCGATTACAAAAACTTATTTGGGGTTTGTGCACATGGCTTGAATCCAGGTGCCCGGAGCAGGATCTCAAACATGCTGGCAGGAAGTGCAAGGGTTTGCCCACAGGCCTGAGCAGAGAGCCCAAGGCCACTGAGGGACCAGCCTTACAGAGCAGCCAAGCTGCTGGGTGGTGATGCCAGGCTCTGCTGGGTCTGCTCACTGCTCACTGGGAAGCACCGTAGATTCTCCCAGGTTGAAAGCCTATGGAGTGTGTGCAGGTTGGAGACAGGGGTGGAGATTCTGGCTGTGGTTCCCTGGAGGGTTCACACCCTTGGGCCCTGTTCTCCAACATCAGCCCACTGCCTGTCTCCCCCAACCCTCAGCTTTGAAGAACTCCTGGATTGCTCTGGTTTGCTAATATGTCTGGAGGAAGAAATAACACATGGCAAGTGGCAAGAACACCTTCCAGGAATCATCTGAGGAGGAGGGTCAAGGGAACCGTTTGCCTAAAGCTTCCCCACTATGGCCCATCAGTGTGCCTGATCTCTTACTTCTACAGTTTCTTACATTTGCCTCAATGCAAAGGAGGCTCATTTCCCCCTGTCTAATCACACAATGTGGAAATAATGATGCCTGGACCTTCAGAGGAGGCTCCCAGAAAATCTGGCCTTGCACAGACAAGCAAGAATTAGGTGGGTGGGAAAAGGCATAGCAAGCAAAAGGACAAGCCATGCCTTGGAGAGGGGATGTGGAGCCCCAGGGCCATGGGCGGAATGGCGGGTCCATCCACAGGAGCTGCCATTCCGAGGAGCCATAATGTCGGGTGGAGATCCCGGCTAGTGCCCAAATGGCCCCAGGTTCCAGTGTCTCCACATCCTCACCAACACTAGTCATCGTTGGGTCTTTTGATAGTAGCCATCCTAATGGAAGTGAAACACCAATTTTATATTATCAGGTATAAAGTTATCCTGTTGCTATATCAGTTTTAAATGCTTTTAAGGGCTTACTCTCAACTTCTGTACTTACCTCATAGCAGACCAATAATGAACATTTCTTCCTAAACCAGCCCCAGTCTAGGGATCAGACTGTGAATAGCGTTGCCGGGGTGAGGTCTGCCCCTGGGGGCAGGGAAAGGAGGGCCAGTGAGTGACAGCCAGCCTTTGCTGAGCTCCCACTCTCTGTCACTATCTGTATTTATCACTTAATCAGCACAAATTGCTAGGAAGTAGGTGCTGTTACTATACCCAAGCTATTGAAAAGAAAACAGAGGCAGGTTAGGAGCCCTGCCCAGTGTCAGCAGGTCGGGAAATGGCAGAGGCAGCTGTGAATCCCTGGCCTAGAGTCTTAGCCATTTTTGTTATTGTTTCATTTTCCAAGATTACACAATCAATTAGCTATATAGGGGGAAAGATGGAAGTTCTCCCAGCTTCTGGCTTGAGTGACTAGGTGGAGCGGGATGCCAAATTTCCAAGGAAATGTGATCAGTCTATTTTTGGGCATGTTGAGGTTCATGTCCATGTGTGTCATCCAGGTGGCAGCAGCACAAAGGGAAGCTGAGTAATAGAATCTGAACTCCTGAACAAGGACTGGGCTTGAAGTGCAGTTGAGGGATGCCAGGGCAAAGATAACGCAAGTTTGGTGATATCCCTCAAAGAGACCAAGAACATATGCAAAAGAAGCAGAAATGCTAGAGAGGAGTGAGGAGCCAGAGGAGAAAGGGGTAGGGAGGTGTACCAAAACGAAAGGAGGTATCAGCAGGGAGTTTGGGGCTGCACAGAGGCCACACAAGACAGGGTAATCCAGGGCCTATACTGTTGGCCGTGTGCCATTGAGAGTCATGGAGGCCACCATGGAGGTGGAGGCCAGGTTGCTGTAGGTTCGTTCAGAAGTGGATGGTGGGAAGGGAGCAAAAAAGTGACCAAAAGTGCACACCACTCTTTCTAGAAGTTCAGCTATGAAATGGAGAAGATATAGGACAGTCTGTGAAAGGCAGTTATGCATGTCTTCTAGGTGTAGGGCGGAGGGAGAGATTGGGCCAAGGATAAATTATTATGTTGTTTTGTCTTTAAAAAAAAAAAAAAAAGGCCAAATGTCCTGCCCAAGTGGCTCAGTTGGTTGGGGCATTGTACCATATACCAAAAAACACAGGTTGTGGGTTCAATCCCAGGTCAGGGCACATATCTAGGTTGTGAGTTCAATCCTTGATTGGGGTGAGTTCAGGAGACAACTGATCAAAGTTTCTCTCCCACACCAATGCTTCTCTCTCTCTCTCTCTCTCTCTCTCTCTCTCTCTCTCTCTCTCTCTCTCTCTCTCTCCCCTCCTTCCTCTCTCTCTCAAACCAATAAAAACATATCCTCAGGTGAAACACCTTAGGTGGGAGGTGGAATCTACTAGGAATCCACTAGAAAGATTGCTGGAATGATGGGGAACTGGATCAAGAACCATTATTATTGAATAATAGGAGAGAAATTCCTCTGCTCCTAAGATGTGAGGGAGGGAAGATAGTTTATGATACAGATTTATGTCATCAGTGGAGTCAGAGGCAAGTTGCCCACTGAGAGGAAGAGAGGGGTGGGTGCCGTGTGGGACTGAGGGAAGAGGTGGGCTTTGGATGTGCCACCCAGATACAGCAGTGAGAGTCACCTGAGGTTTGGGAAGATGCCCTGGAAGCAGGAAGAGCCTGGCTGAGCTGGAGATAATGTGTCAGCACAGCCTCATGGCCTGTCTGTGGGATTTTTCTCCATCAAGGCTCAGCTGCCCAAACACAGAACCAGAGAACGTGAATGACAAGATTCATCCAGGGTTGAGGTTTCATAGGTTGTATTTGGCTGCAGCCAAAGGGTCAGGAAAGAATAGGGAATGCTGTCATGAGAGAGAAAAGATGAAGTCAAATGTTGGGGTTTTAAGATATGTGCACAAGTTATTTGATACTCCCTTCTGTAAAAGGTGGTCTCATTTCCCTACCCTTCAGTACTGGGGGAACTTAGTGACTTGCTTGTAAGGAACAGAATGTAGCAGAAGTGCCAGTGTGTGACTTCCAACTCTAGGTCACAAAAGACTTTGTGGCTTTTTCCTGGACTTTGTTCTGTTCTGAGAGAAGTGAGTGGCTGCATCACAAGGATGCTCAAAAATCTCTTTGGAGAGGACCTTTTGGCAAGAAGATGAGGCCTCCTGTCAACAGCAGCCTGGAGCCATCTGGGACACACACCCTCCAGCCCCAGTCAAACCTTCAAATGACCGCAGCCGTGGCTGCCATCTTCCCTACGACCTCCCGAGAGACCCTGAATCACAGCCACCAGCTAAGCCAGAGAAACTATGTGAGATAATAAGTGTTTGCTATTTTAAGCCGTTAAGCTTTGTGGTAATTCGTCATAAGCAGTAGATAACTATATAGTGCTGCAGTGTGAGAATAGAGAAGACGGGACTGATCCAGGGTCAAGGTTTGGCAAGTGGGTCCTGGCAAAGGTCAAAGGGGCAGAAAGGTAGGGGGATCAGTGGCATCAGAAGAAGAGAGTGAAGTAGGACCAAAAGGCACCTCGTATATGAGAAGGAAATGGAGAAGTCAGAGCCCTGGAGGACTCTGATGTCACAGAGCCCATGAGTGAAAGTGGAGGGTGAATGAATAAGACAGAGAGAAGTCAGAGAGTAGAGCGTGCTGTTTGAGGGGAACATATATGGGTGGACAAGGTTAAGGAAAGCTGAGGGTCAGTGGTGTTAAGGCTCATGGACAGTGAAGCTGTTACTGAACAAATGTGGGGTTCGGCTGCCCACTGCCAAACACAGGCATATTCTGAACACAAAGGATGGTGGGGAAGGAAAAATGTCTTTATTAAGTTATTGCACAATTTGAGGGAACAGGAGACTTCCCAGCTCCAGGCTTTGCTCTCCCACAAAACACAGAAAAACCCTATTTGTCCCCCAAAAGATTGAAACCAAAAGCCATGCCCAGAAATTCTTCTCCATCCATATCTGTCCTTTTTGAAACACAAGGCTGCTAAGCAGACAGCTCTCCAGCTTCAGGCTCCCTCTCTGGAGTCCATGTACGAAGGGCTGGCACCACATTGCCATGCTGCTGCCTCATCCCATGCAGGGGGCCCAGGGCCACTGCCAACCACTGCAGCAAGCCATGCAGGGGCTCCATCTGCAGGGCCTGGGGCCTGGCACCCACTGCAGTCCCGCAGGCGCTCTGGCCTGTGCATCTGTGTGCAGATCCCAGAGGAACAGAAGGGGCTAGTCTCTGCCCTCCCTCTGTTCAAATCTCTTGGAGCAAGCTTCCATGCACTCTGGAAGGGTTCAGCTCCCCAGCCCAGCCCATCCTTTTCCCAGGCTAGACTGGCTGGTCTGTACCTCCCCCTGCTGCCATGTTAACCTTTAGGCCTCTGTGTCCTATGGCAGGGGTGTCAAACTCATTATCACCAGGGGCCACATCAGCCTTGCAGTTGCCTTCAAAGGGCCGAATGTAATTTTTAGGACTGTATAAATGTAACTACTTCTTATCTAGGGGCAAGGAGCTCAGGTAGAAACAAGGTGCTGGGCATTAAAACAAAGTGGAGAGCTGATTCAGCCTGTGGGCCTTGTGTTTGCCACCTGTGTCCTATGGTTTCCACTTCAATCAGGAACCAGAAGTGGGTAGGAGGGCTTTTCCCTTTGTCCTTCATGTTCCAGTGTCACACAGACTTTATGCAAGGCCCCTCCTGCCACATCTTCGCTCTGGGGCAGGGAAATCTGTGATCTTGTGCCACTCTAGCGTTTTTTTTTTTTACCATTGCCTCAGGCAACCTCCTCCTACAGCCTTTCCCCTCCGCACAGAGATCTGGCCAAACCTACCTGTCTCAAAACTAGTGAGGGCAAAGGTGGGGTTTAGTTTGGGGAGAAAGACTTAATCTCAGATTTCAAAGGTCTCAACCAACATATGTGGAGGAGATGTTCAGGCCAGTAGATGACAGGGAGTAAAGGTGACTCCTCCGGTGGCGTAACTGTCTGTAAGCTGCTAAGAAGAACATTCAGCACGCCCGCTGCTCCAGGGGGCTGCACTGAAGATTTCAGGCCAGAGAGAGGAGGCAGCAGGGGGACCAGCAGGTAGAGTCACTCCCAGTGCTGAACCCTCCCGTTTGCAGGATACCAGGGACGTCGAGATACACACTGTGAGAGAAAAATGAGTTTCAGAGAAACAAAGTCCTACCGGCCGCTCCAGTCTGGTCCCCCTTCTCCCTCTAGGGTCACCTGTGTTTTGCTATGCTGGAGTGAGAGGACTCCAAACATCTGAGGCAGGATCCTGTTCCCCACCTCCCCCCACCACACCCAGTGTTTCTTTTCTCTTGGGTAGCCCCCAGCGTGACCTCCCCCATGGCTGTTCTACCATTTCATGTCCACACCTCCTTCTGGGGGTCACTGCGTTTCCCAGGCCCACTTTTCCTGCTGAGGGCCTTTGCTACTGAGTCAGCAGGAAGGACCCAGAGTCACTCCTCTCTCTGGAGCTGGCTTGTCAGCTTGACTATTTCCTCACTTAGGTGCGGTTTCCCGGGGACCTGCGGTTTCCCAGGCAAGTCTGAATCCCGGAAGAGGACAGTGGTTATACCCAGCTGGGCCCACACTAGATAGAACTCCGTACCTTGACCCAGAAATCCTAACATCTGTTCCTATGTCCTGAAACTCACAAGGTCCCCAAGCCTGGGTTTCTCCGTCAGGCTGCACGCTTTCTGAACCACGATGCCATTTCCCCTGGCCCTTTCCTTCTCGAGCAGTCCACAGCCACACCATCCGATGCAGTGACGCAAGTGGCAGCATTTGCAGATAAGTGAATGTGCCACATGACAAAGCCAGAAACACCTTTTGTAAAACTGTTAGCAGTCAAAGGCCAGGCTCGCAATGCCCTTGGACATCATTCCTCTCCCTGTGCTTTTGCAGTTGTTTATGTTGAAACAAGTCAACTCGGAGCTGGATAACAAATGAATTCCAGCTTGAGTCTTGGCAGGGTTTGTTTTGCTTGAGGGAAGTTGTTTATGCTAACGCCACCTCCCCCCCTCCGTGGTTGGATTTATATTATACAGAGTCTTGTCCATCATCTGGATGCTGCTGTAAACAAGATAATCTTTGTCTCCCAGGAATGGGCCTGATGCCAATAACTTTAAATAAACACCAGCACCAGTTTTGTATTTACATTGTCTGAGGTAACCGCTGGCAAGAGTTTTCAATGGCGCCACGGGCCCCTCCCTGGCTAAGGTGGTATCAGCTTTCGGGACTGACCTTGTATGTGGAGCACTTGCTCAGTGAACAGATTTCATACTTAGCAGAGGAGTGCTACACCCAGGCCTGAATTCTTTTGTGTGGTTTTGGCATTTTTTTATTCCATCAAGTTATCATTGCCTATTTTTGTGTTGGATGGAGTAGGCAGAGGTTGGTGGGAAGACCTTCGATGTGAACGTTGCGATCATGAACTCAAGCTACTGACACCATCAGTGTAAGGCTCTTGGTGTCCCTGGGCTCCAAGGATTGTGCTATTAACAGGGCTGTGATTTTGCTCTATGGAAGACATCGGCGTATTGAGTTGCATTCCATGCAGATCATAAATGGAATTTTACAGAAGTCTGAGTGTCTGTGGCAATTCCAAACCAAGCAACCACGAAAACATACAACTCTTCAAATAGTGATAAATTATCTCTGTGGAAGAGTGAAGAGAAAAGCAATTTTCTTGCTGAGCTTCCCAACAAAGAAAGCAAAACCTGTGTAGACTGTGTGATTCACACTCCCAGGCCTCTTTAGGAACAGACCGAAAATGTCTTTTGCAGTAGTAACTATTTGGTTAACATTCCAGACTTCACATGCAGGACCTAGCAATCAGTGCCTAAGAGCTCAGTAACCAGGCTTCCTGTGGAATATCATTCTGCTGAAGGACACTATGGGGGGAGACTGGGAAAGGGAGCCCGAATACTCCGTGTAGAAAAACACAGCAGGAGTGAGGTCTTTATAGCCCCTTGTTTGACTTCAGGTTTGAAAACCTTTCAGGTGTAATTTATAAACCCTCAAATGAATATGACCAAAATAAAAGAATCAAAAAATACAGCCCACTTCCTAAGTGTGTATAGACACACCTCGTGTTATTGTTGTTCACTTTATTGTTCTTCGTAGACACTGAAGGTTCCTGGCAGCCCTGCATCAAGGCAAGTCTGTCAGCACTATTTTTCCAACAGCATTTGCTTACTTCATGTATCTGTGTTACATTTTGGTAATTCTTGCGATTTTTCACACTTTTCCACTGTTATTATATTTGCTATGGTATCTGTGATCAGTGATATTTGATGTTACTATTGTAATTGTTTTGAGGTGCTAGGAAGCAGGCCCACATAAGACAGTGACCTTAATCTATAAATTCGGTATGTGTTCTTACTGCTCCAGTGACAGGTAGTACCCCCATCTCTCTCCCTCTCTTCAGTCCTCCCCATTCCCTGAGACACAAAAGTGTTGAAATTAGGCCAATTAATTACCTTGCAATGGGCTCTAAGTGTTGAAGTGAAAGGGTCAATTTGTGTGGCAAACTTCACTATTGTCGTATTTGAAGAAGTTACCACAGCCCCCCAGCCTTCAGCAACCACTGCCCTGACCAGTCAGCGGCCATCAACATTGAGGCAAGATCTTCCATCAAAATGATCACGACTCTGAAGGCTCAGATGATGGAAGCAATTTTTAGCAATGAAGTATTTTTAATTAAGTTATATACTTTGGTTTTTAGACACAATGCTATTGTACACTTAATAGACTATAGTACAGTATAAACATAATTTTTATATATACTGAGAAACCAAAAATGTCATGTGATATTCTCTATTTCAATATGCACTTCATTGTGGTGGTCTGGAGCTGAATCTGCAATATCTCCAAGGCATGTCTGTACTTTATGGTGTTTGATTTTATTCTGTGCAAAAGAAATGAGACATCAGACCAACTACCAGACTTTGCCTAGACTGTAGGCATGATGGGTAGGGTAGTGCAGGGTGGGGGTGAAGACTGTAGGCCCCAGAGCTGCACTGTGCAGGGATAAAGCTTGACTTTTCTTCTTTCCTTATGGGTGACTGCAAGCAAGTTATTTAATCCATCTGTGACTCAGTTTCCTCTTCTGAATGCTTGGATTGCTAATGTACTTGGTTCAAATGGCTGTTGAGAAAGGAGTGAGTCAATTTTAGTGCAGAATGATGTGAACCATCACAGTACTTCTCTGATAGAACCCTCCTTGCCAAGTGTAATGGGGATGCGCAGCAGATACTCCAAGTAGGTCCAACAGAATAGCAGTATCGGTGAGAACTCAGGTGCGAGAAACAGAATCCGCTCTAGCCAGTGTAAGTGAATTGGACTTAATTGAGCAAAATAACTTATAGAGTCAGTAGGAGGGCAAAAAATGCACCTGTACATTGAGTTTTCAGGGATGATTCCCAAAGCCACCACGAGCTGTTCCGTCTTCTGTAATTGAAAAACAGTCATCCTGCTGCTGGCTTCAAAAATCGCACCTGCTCACTACCGTCTCTCTCAGCTAAATGGAAGGCCCTAACCCTCCTGATGTCCACAGCTGACTGGAGATCACAGACACTGACCCTGCCTCACTCTCATTTCCCAATCCTGCCAAAAATTTGAACGAACATGTAAAAGCTCAAGTGCAAAAGAGTTTGGCAAAGTTGTTTAGTGTTCCAGGCCCAGCAGATCAAGATGGTGAGCCAGGAGGAAGGTGGGACAAAGGCTGAGCACCAACTACTATGCCACCATATCAGCCATGGAATAAATACCTAAGGACAGGAATGTGGAACAGGACTCATGTGTCCCCTTCTCTCCCAGCCTTCATTGTCCTGGGCTCCCTAGCATGTGTGGCCATGGATGAAACTCATTTTGATTCTAAAAAGCTATGTTCTTTTAGACCGGTGCTGTAAAAAGTACTAGAAGATTCCAGGAATTTCTAGGAGAGAAAAATGAAAAATATGAATACAGTCAAAGGAGGCATTGCTGAGCATCTAGAAATATTAGAGGATAAATATATTTTTTAAATAATTATAAAACCAAATCCTCTTCTATTGTTCAGCTAAAGTCAGTTGTCTATGCTGGCAGGATTCTGTGGGATATCATTATGGTATGAAAATAGTTTATTTTTACTAGTTAAAAATGAAACCACAGAAGTGGATACCACAAAATTACCAGTGTTTATTTCTGGGTAGTGGGACAAAAAGTGACTCTTATAGTCTATATGTTTCCATATATGCATATATTAATTTTACTATCTAAAGAAAAGTGGTTCATATGATTTTTAAACCAATCAACCAAAAACAAAACTTGATCCCTCTCTCTCTTTCTTTTCTTTCTTTCTAATCTATTAAATTACATGCAGATATGTTAAAAGGTCTCACTAGTAGGTTAATACCTATGGAACTAACAGATCAGTAGACATTTTAAAATAGTATAAATACACAATATTTAAATTAAATTATTTTGCTTGTTAAAGGCTAGATTTTCTCCCAATTCCTTGAGTGAATTTTCTATTACCTTCTTAAAAATAAAATGCAGACTTAGAAGCTATTTTAAAGTTGCTTCTGGTTTAACTTGTTTCTCTAAAACCAATAACAACATGCAAAACCCAAGACGTAGATTTTGTTAAAGATTACAATGATTTTCAACCCTCAAAAATGTGAAGAGTGTTCTCCCCAAGGTAAGGTAAAAGCTGGTGTTTATTTAACATACAGTACATGAGTGTGGATCACAGGTTCTCCTGTAGAGGCTCAGTTAGCTTCCCACGGTCCTTGAGGATGGTGTTGCGTTCCGTTTCATTGATGCTGAGGAAACAGGTTGGGAGAAGTTGAGTGACTTGTCAAAGACCATGTAGCCTGCTGAATCCATGGAGCCACATCGGCCTAAGACAAGCATGTACCCCCTTGCCCTACCTGTCAGCTAAGGATGATGACACACGTCCCATCAGCTGCCTCTTGCAGCTATCCTGTTGCTGCTCACTGGCTAGGTGCCCACTCCTCAGCCCAACACGGGTACAATCAGGGAGCCAATCTGAGTAGGATAAGCCCCACTCACAGGTGCCCCTCACATCTCCATGATTCTCAGCTAGGCCACAGTCCTTCAGGACCCCACCCAGTCCTCAGCCACACCCTGAGGTTGCCAGCCTCTGGCCACGGTGCGAGTGATGCTTGGGGCCGAGGAAAGGGGTGGTCTAGGGGACCAAAGCACTGTTTTCTGCAAGTTATAACTTTATAGACCAGGCAAATTTCAGTTTGCCAAGGTTTTTTTTTCCTCAAAAGGATATTTCATGAATTCAGAATTATAACTTTAAAATCAAATTAGCTTCATGGGAAAGTCACTACGCTGTCATTCTTCCCATTTTGCTGTTCGTAGGTATGATGGCTACCTCCTAACCCCTGGAAGCCGCAAATGTGTCACCTTCCATGATAAAAGGGAGCTCAGGCAGCAGATATTGGGTTGGCCTAAAAGTTCATTCTGTGTTTTCCATGAGCTGGCTCTAGTGGCGCTTAGTTGTCTTGAACTTCATTTGAAACAATTTTGTTAAATTGTATTGTGACAGCTGTCATATCAGTGTGCATTAAACATTTATCAAAATGGGTGAATTTTTGTGTGGCATTTTAATATTGAAGATGGAAGAAAATAAGCAACATTTTTGGCATATTATGCTTTATTGTTTCAAGAAACTGAAATACACAAAAACAATTTCCACAGTGTATGGAGAAGGCACTGTGACTGGTCAGATGTGTCAACAGTGGTTTGTGAAGTTTCATGCTGGAGATTTCTCACTGCACAATGCTCCATAGTCAGGTAGATCAGTAAGTTGATAGCGTTCAAATCAAGACATTAACTGAGAACAATCAACATTACACCATGTGGGAGATAGCTGACATACTCAAAATATCCAAATCAAGTGATGAAAATCATTTTCACCAGTTTGGTTATGTTAATCGCTTTGATGTTTGGGTTACACATAAGTTAAGCAAAAAAAAAAAAAAAAACTTTCTGAGAATATTTCAACATGAAATTCTCTACTTAAATGTAATGAAAATATTTCATTTTTTTAAACAAATTGTGATGGGCAGTGAAAAGTGAATTGTTTACAATGATATGGAACAGAAGAGATTGTGCAGCAAGCAAAATGAATCACCACCAACCACACCAAAGGCTGATCTTCATCCAAAGAAGGTGAGGTTGTGTATATGGTGGGATTGGAAGCAAGTTCTCTATTATGAGCTTCAGAACAACCAAACGATTAATTCCAGCAAGTACTGCTACCGATTAAATCATCTGTAAGCAGCACTTGACAAAAAGTGTCTGGAATTAGTCAACAGAAAACACATAATCTTCCATCAGGATAACATAAGACTGTATGTTTCTTTGATGACCAGGCAAAAATTGTTACAGCTTGGCTGGGAAACTCCGATTCATACGCTACATGCACCAGACATTGCACCTTCGGGTTTCCATTTATTTTGGTTTTCACAAAATTCTCTTATTGGAAAAATATTTCAATTCCCTACAAGACTACAAAAGGCACTGAAACAATTCTTTGCTCAAAAAGATGAAAAAGCTTTGAGAAGATGGAATTATGAAGTTGCCTGAAAGATGGGAGAAGGTAGTGGAACAAAAGGTGGATATGTTGTTCGATAAAGTGATTGGTGAAAATGAAAAATGTGTCTTTTATTTTTACTTAAATACTGAACGAACTTTTTTGGCTGTTTTGGAGCAGACCTTAAGACAGGGAGATTATTTTGAATTGTGCAGGCCAGCCCAATGTGATCACAAGCGGGAGGAGGCAGAGAGGAAGGTGGAGCAGTGCACGGGAGAAGGGTTCCCCCAGGGTGGCTGTGCAGATGGAGGGCAGGGCGATGAGCAGAGGGATGAGGACAGCCTCCAGAAGCTTGAAAAGGCAAGGGAACGGATTCTCCCACAGGGGCTCTGGAAAGGAATGCAGCCCGGGATGTTAGCCCAGTGAGACTTTAAACCTACAGAACTTTAAGATAGCACATTTATGGGGTTTTTCCCCACCAAGTTTGTGGTCACAGCAGCAGTAGAAAATTAGTACAACTAGTGAAACTTCATTGTGGCCTTACAGAGGCCTGGGGCCTCTAGCTTTAGGAGCTTATCCTAAGAAGAACCCCCCAGAATTTTCCATTCTACAGGACATTTTGTTTAACCAAGTAAGATGCTGTACACAAAGTGCTCTACTCAGTATCTGGCAGGCAAAGCCATCAAAAGCAGGAAAAGTCCAGGCCCTGCCTACATCTTGTTTCTGAAGGCACAGCCTCAAATGACGGACACACTGCCCCAAGAGTGAGTCATGGCGGGTCAAGGTGAAGAACAGCTGAGGTAGCGCTGACCCATGCAGGAGATGGGGAAGGAGAGGGATTAGGGGAAGAGCTGTTCAGAAGGTGCTGGGCTCAGAAACACCAGCTCAAGCCCAGGAGCGAAGACTGAGGCTGCTTACAAGTGTTGCTAAGATCATAGTAGTTGCTTGATAAATGGCAGCTATGATATCAATAATATTATCACTGCCATTTTTTCATTGGTGTTATTCTTATTTTTTTTAACCAAGGCAACTGATCAGATTTGTTTTTAAGAAAGGTCACTCTGAGGCTAAGACAGAGAGTAACTTAAAGGCCAGAAGAGTCGGATCACAAAGGAAGCCATGAGGAAGTTGCTGGGCAAACAACCCTGCCCCCCAATCTTGGAAGATGGAGTACTCAGTACTTTCATGTAGGTGTGAGTCCCTTCCTAACTCCCAACTCTTGCAGCCAGGGAGAATGAAGCTTAGATGTCCAGTGACTTACTCAGACTTTCAAAACCAATACGTGCTGAAGGTGGAAGCTGATCCCAGGCTTGCGTACAGAGAGGGAGATGGGATAATTTTCTTTGTACTAGAAACCAAAATAGCTCCATGGAAAAATCAGCACACTTAGTTGGTTCCCTAAATTTGGGTTAAAACCCCAGATCCTCCAATGTGTCATTAGTCAGGGTAAGTAGAAGTGACTACAGTAACAAACAGCCCGCAAACATTGGTGGGTTAGCACATGAAAACTTTGTCTTTGATTGCGTCTCAGCCCAGTGTGCCAGGGTGAGGAGGTGACTTTGTTTCACACAGTCATTCAGGGATCCAGATTCCTTCCTGCTGGGCTTGCCCTCCTCTAGGTCCTAGGAGTGTCTCCATTCATCCAGTGGATCAGGGAAAAGGACAAAGATTGTGTGTTTGAGGGGGAAATAATACAAAAGAGCCTGTGTACCCTTCACCCAGTTTCTCTCCGTGGTAACATCATATGAAACTCTAGCACAACATCACAACCAATGCCAACATCAGTAGAGTCAAAACAGAAATCCGTCCCAGCACCACAAGCATATCTCATGCTGCCCTTTTATGGCCACACCTGCTTCCCTCCCACCTCTACCGCTCTTAAAACACTGGCAACCATGCATCTGTTCTCCATCTCTATAATTTTGTCATTTTAATAATATTATGTATACGTGGAATCACATAGCATGCACACTTTTGAGACTGGCTTTTCATTCAGCAGAATTCCCTGGAGAGTCTTTCAGGTTATTACATGTATTTAGCAGTAGCTTGTTCTTTTTTACTGCTGAATAGTATTCCATGGTATAGATGTACCACAATTTGTTCAACCATTCACCTGTTGAAGGAGATTTTCAGTTTTGGGCTACTGTGAATAAAGCTGCTGCATACATTTTTCTAGAGGTTTTGTGTGAACATAAGTCTTCGCTTGTCTGGGATAAATGTTGAGGAGTGGAAATGCTGGTGTGGAAGACAGTTGCCTGTTCAGCTTTATATTCCCACCTGAAATGAATGAGTGATCCATTTTCTATAACCCTCACCATTATTCAGTGTTGCCATTATTTTTTTTTTTTTTTTTGGTGGTGGTGGTGGACCAGTTTTTTATTTTAGCCAATTTGATAGGTATGTGATGATATCTCATTGTCATTTTAATTTGCATCTCCCTGATGGTTAACAATATCAAACACCTTTTCACATGCCTGTTTGCTTCTGTATATCCTCTTCTGTGACAGGTATCTTCATGTTTTGGGGTTGGTTTTGGAGTTTTTTTGCCCATTTTCTAATTAGATTGTTTCTTTCCGACAATGGAGTTTTAAGAAATCATTATAGATAGTCTAGAAATAAGGGTATATGGTTTGCAAATATTTTCTCCCAGTCCGTAGCTTGTCTTCTCAACCTCTGAACAGTGTCTTTCTCAGAACAAAGGCTTTTAATTTTGATAAAGTGCAATTATCATTTTTTTCTTTTATGGACTGTGATTTTATGTCAAGCCTAAGAATTCTTTTGCCTAGCCATGTATCCCAAAGACTTTCCTCAATTTTTTGCTAAAAATTATATGTTTTACATTTAGGTTCATTACCTGTTTTGAGTTCATTTTTGTATCCTGTGGAGGTTTTGGGGGCCGGTCCTAGCCATGGCACACATCACTTCAGCTCACATTTCGTGGGCCAGAGCCCAGTCACATGGCTCCGTCTGACTGCCAGGGATGCTGGGGATGCAGTGCAATGCTGGGTACCGGTGAGCACTGCAGTCTCTGCCACACTTATTTACATCGTCCAAAAAAACCACTCCCTTCTCTGCTACCGTGTTCCAGAGTATTTACCAAATGCCTGAGAAGTGACAATGTTTGTGGGCCCAGAGCATAAGAGATGTTTGATAAATGTTTGTCAAATTAAAGAAAAGGGAGGATTCTCATTTTATCTTTACATCATCCTGTAAGATCAGAATCATGGTCTTCGTTGTACTATTTAGTGAAGCTGTGTTTTCCTGCCCCTCCTCAGAGGCCTGTTGGTGCGGGTATGGCCTAGGGGGACCACTGACGGGAGGCTGGGTCTTCCAGAGGACACCCAGGGCTATTTGGCCCAGCCTGTGGTCTACCTAGTGCCCTGGAAGGGTTGGAGAGACAGAAGTGTAGGCACAGTGACTCCAGGAAACCAGAAATTTGGACACCTGTTTTGCAGAGAGCAAGGTCAGAGGGCAAAGGGACTACAGAGCAGCTCTTGGTTGTGAGTGAGTTTATTGTGGGAGGTGACACCATCACCAGATGTGGCAGCTGGCTCTGTCAACCCAGGAAAGGAATGAAGCAGGGAAATTCCTTGGATGTTCAGTGGCTGCTCAGCCAGGAACCTCTGAGCTGGCCCCAGTTCCATCTTTGTGGTTCCTGCTCTGGCCTAGGGAAGCCGTGGTCAACGATCTCCCCAGCATGGTCACAGTCTATGAAGAAACTTTGGGAAACCCTGCGAAAGAGAGAGAACTCATTCTACTGACCAGCTGCACTGCTTGAGGTTAAGAATTTGACCCCTTAAGACATCCTGGAACTATGGGGCTTCTTCTTTCCTAACCAAACCAGAACCCCTGGGCTTCCAACTCTGTGTTTATTCTTAGCAAAATCTTCTTCTCATTTCAAAAAGTGTGAATGTAAGAAGTAAGAAGGCAAACAGGTCTTCTCTTCAGACCTCTCGCTTTGAAGCATGCTAGTGAGAAGCCAATGGAGCCAACCAGCCCATCCCTCCCCTCCACCCCAGGGGCCATGGCTCCACAGTTCCAGCAGCGGGTGAACTGCAAAAAATCTTTGCAAGCTTTGACATGACAGTGAGGTCGTCTGGGCTGTGGCTTTGGGGAGCACATCCTTTAAAAAGCTGCTGCCCCAGGTACGTGACTAGGACTAAGGGGTTGGGGTTGGGGCTGGGCACCCTCTCCCTGTCCTCACTCTGTACACTTAGCCAGTCACTGTACCTGGGAAGCACTGTAAATACTTATTCTGGAGCAAACTGCCTCATCCTGTCTGGATACAATGGAGTCTACATGAAAAAGTTCAACAAGGAGCCATGGCTGGTGTGGCTTAGTTGGTTGGAATGTCATCCTGAAAAGTAAAACGTCGAAAGTTCAATTCCTGCTCAGGGCACATGCCTAAGTTGCAGGTTTGGTCCCCTGCGGGGGCACAAATGACAGGCAACCAATCAATATTCTTCTCTCACATCAATGTTTCTCTCCTTCTTTCTCTCCCCACCTTCTCTCTCTGAAATGAATAAGCATGTCCTTGGGTGAGGATTTAAAAAAAAAGGAAAAAAGGAAACCTAAGATCTTTCAAACTTCAAACAGGGCCCCATCTGGTCACTCCCTCCGAAGTTTGCAATCAAGGGGCAGATACACAATTTTGTGCCAACATCTCCTAGAATAAGTGTACTCCTAATGGTCTCTTATTCGTGTGGCCCCACGTTCCTGTGTCCAGCAGGGACCCATCTGACAGAAGGAAATGTTCCATGCAATCAGGATGCCTGACCTCTGGGGCTATGCTCCAACCCACGGACTCAGAAGTTGCCACAAACCTAGTCTCATTTTGGGTGAAATATGTTTCTTGCACCCCCGCCCACCCTCAATCACACACACAAAGGTGATTTCAACAATTGCATCAGGTTCCAGCAGTTTCTTCTCCCCAGATGAGTTTAGGTAGCCCTGGCTTCCCTGTGAGATCCCTTCAGGCTGGGGGGTGTGGGCACACACTGGAGTTGTCCATTTTCTCAACAGCTTCTTTCCAACAAAGGGCCACATAAGCTCTGGACCCCCCACCCACCCCACTCCCAGCCTTTGGCACGGACGGACACTGCCAACAGGCTTTCACTGCCAGTTTTTCAGTGGAGGGGACCAATGTTTTGTCAGCCCAAAATGTTCTTCCGGGATACTGATTTTAAGCTGGTTATTAAGAAACAAAAGACCCAGAAAGAACTTTTGACCCTCCCTTGCCTAAGGGAATTCGGATGGACAGGTCTGCTTCTGGAAGGGAAGCAGAGTTTTCACCTTAGCCCATCTGAATGAAAAGTGTGGCAGAGAGCAAGGATCCACACAGAAACCTGTTCTGCTAGACTCCGCTCTGTGTCCCGATCTTTCTGGGTGGCCCAGCAGGAATTTGTTTGCCACATGTTCGCCTTTTCTCCTCTACCTGTGAATTGCCTACTTCCCCTTTGAAATCCCAGACCCCTGCTCCCACTTCTCCTTTGTCCAAATGGCATATAAACAAACCTTAACTGCCCAGTGTGTCTTTGAGTCACATTCTTATGGACCCCGCATGTCCATATGAATAATAAACTTTGGAATTTTCTCCTGTTAATCTGTCTCATGTTAATTTGATTATTAGCCCAGCTAGAAGAACTTAGACGCATAAGAGGAAAATTACTTTTTTACACCCCCCACATCAGGGGAAGGAGGAGGAGTGAGGGTGGGATGTGTGTGGGAGAGGGAGAGGGAGAAGTGGGGAGGGGCAGCGCTGAGCTCAGAAATGTCTCTGTGTGTGGTCTGAGGCTAGCCCTCATTTCATGAAATCCATGCTTCATTCCTGGCTCGGTCAAACTTTGCAAGTCACTGAATGAGTCCCTTATCCACTTTCCAAAACACTGAAGAGTTTTGAAAGGGCTCTGTGGGTAGACAGTTACTATCAGCAAAAAGCAAACAAGCCAACATATTTAGCCAAGCGCTTTAAAATATTTAAACATAATCACCTTCAGCTTGTTGTGCACAGTTGTGGCCAACAAGGAAAGAAGGCAGGAAGCAAAATGCTGCGAATGTTCATTTCCATGGCTCTGCCTTCCCTTTGAGGGGCCGCCCTCAGCTAGGAAGGGAAGTTTCTTCCTCTCTTGGGGCTGGGCTGCACCAGCAAGAAGCTGGAAATGAGGACCTGTCTGACCTCCAAGGACGGGAGACTCCTGGGGGCAGTCTGCTGTGAAATTCACTCACAGCTGTTTTCTAATCAGATGTGGTTTGAGCATGAAGTAAGGCAGTGCTGCCCACCCTTGGAAAAATAAAAATGTCTGGGCAACCCCTCCTTGTACGAAAAGCACGCTCTCTGACGGCAGCATAATTAAAATGCTGAGCTGGGAAGCTGTGGGTGTCTGGAGCTGGGAGCAGGTACAGCCCAGATGCTTCCAGCGTACACGACCTGGCACCCACTTCTTCTGCTGACAGCCGCAGAATCGCCTTCCCTGTGGCTAGCGGAGACCGCAGCCCGCCAAGCTGCCACCCTCCTGTGGCAGGATGGCACCAGACACCCGCCCACCAGGCTTCATTCCATCAGCTGGAAGTGGCTTTCTGGTTTATGAAGCAGGACAGAACTGTAAAGTCAGTCATTCTCATCGGCCAGAATAAAGTCAACCCTCCACCTCAGCCCGAGCCAAAGGAGGCTTCTAGAGACCTCCCCCAGGCCCACCCTAACCAGCCAGGCCCCAGGTCTGTGCCACCCAGGGCTCTGAATGGGCTCCCTGTCTGCCAGAGCAAACAAACTCCCCGTGGGCTGGGCCGGAGGTTACCAGGGACCCGGAGGACAGGGGACTTTTTCTCCCTGGATGTTCCATTAGGGAAAGCCTGCCAAGATGTTTGCCAAGGGATTTGCCAAGGAGTCCAATCTGCTCCAACATTATGGATTCACCGATAAATAGCCCCATTCAAGGAAGACAAGGCCCAAAGGGCTTTTATAATGCAACGGCTTCCCTATGCCCCAACCAGAGGCGCCTCCCATCCACCCAGGCTGCCACCCAGGTTTCCTCCCTGCGCTGGGCTCACACCGCTTGTCTGCCTAGTTTCTAAGTGTGCTGCGGCACACAGTTTCCTAGCTCTAGCTTCTGTTTTCATATCTGCAAAGTAGGAGTTTTGATATCTGACTTGCAGGCTGCTGTGGGGCTTAGATAGAGCCTGGCCTTGGTAACTCCTCAGTGAATGGCTGCGTTGTTATTAGTCACACCTTGAAGCAGTGCAGGGAACAGCAGTTTCCTGCAGCAGGATGGCAGCAGGAGGCCTGAGGCCCTGCTATTTGCTGTCAACCTACCTGAGGAGCCCTGGAGACTGGTGGGTGGGTAGTGGGGACAGTGTGTGGACGTCTGACATCTTCCGACTGCATACACCTCCTCCTTCAGTGTCCAGCCCTGGAGAAGCATGCTGTCTGTCCTCACTCTGCCCCTGAGCCTTGGCTTTAGGAACATCTAAGGTCCCCCACCACCAAGCCCCACATGGCCCTGAGCCCTGGCATGGTCCCTGGCATCCCAACCTCCAGCAAACACTTGAGCAAGAGCTCCAAGCGCAGCCTAGAGGAGCCCTACCCTGGTTGCATTGGCAGGAGACAGGTGAAGTCAGGGAGGACCCCCTTCACTACCAGCCCCTCCCCTCAAACCAGTTATCTCACATGTCAGAAGATTGTCCTTTGGGTGCCTTCTGAGGAGACCAGAAGAAGGTGAACTGTTGAGGCTGTGGCCAAGGGGGGATGATTAGACACCATGGAATCCCTTAGACAACTGTTCCTGCCATTCAGAAACTTACAGGGTAAGGAGAACAAAAGTGTTCTGCAAAAAGTAGGTATTCAGTAAATACCTGCTGACCTCACTGAGTTTATCCTGAAAAAGGAGGACAGAAAAAAAAAAACATTATTTAAAAAGGGGCTGCAAGGAAGGCAAAGCAAGGCTAGGCGGGAAAACTTTCAAACTGGAAATTATCAGAAACAGCTCTGGAGCAGCACACCACAAGGTCACGAACTGTGTTGACCTGAGCAGATGGGGATTCAGTCCCTGTGACAAGGAAGAAAAGCCATGGCCTGCGCTCGGAGTCAGAGCACAATAAACACCCCTGTGTGTCTTCGTCTTCCGCAGGGCTAGGACTGGAACCATGTCCCAGACTTCCCAGGAGTGCGCTCCCTGTTCCACCCCGTGCCGTGTGAACTCCATTTGGGACCCAGGGGCCTGAGTACCTTTATTTGTGCCTCTTTAGCATTCAGTTCCTGTGCATTGCCCCGCCCTGTGGTGGCGCCTCGCTGCCAGATGGAGCATCTCCAGGAATCTGGGGCTCAGCCATTGGCTGGCAGACTCTTTAAGCTGGACAGACATGTGACGGCCCCTGGTTACCAGGGACCTAGAGGACGGGGCCCCACATTCCAGCTCAGAGACTTCTGTCCCTGAAGCCTGCATGTGAAAAACTGTAAACCACCAAAACAACCATTAATGGAAACTGATTAAATAAGTTAAATACACCGTATGATGGAGTACAATACAGCAATAGAAATAATAACGTAGATCTCTCACGTGTAGGAAGTCAAGTCAGTAAGTGTCGGAGTTATGGGCACAGAGAAATTCCTTTTCTATAAAGAGAAAGTACATAATCTCTCCTGGTTTAGGAGCTGACATTTCCCTGCGAATGTTCAACTGTTAGAAGCTCTGCTGGGGGAGAGGCACCTAGGATTTTCTACATTTCTCTGCACTTTCTTTTTTTAAAACTCTAGGTACACGGTACTTTTAGTTTAAATGACAAGAGCTACGTATGCTGGTTACTTGAGGTTAAGGACCCTTGGACAGACAGGGTTTTGTTTGAAATAAAGCAGGAGGTGCGGGGTGGGAAGGAAGCAGGCGTGCCTGAGCGCTCTCAGTGGCTCACAGGTAAAGCAGCTGTTCTGAACCGCCTCCCAGGAAGACCCCATCTGGAGGTGCAGCCTTCTCCTGTTCCAAACCAGCTCTGACCTCTTCTGGTTTACCTGCTCTCTGCTTTGGGGGAAAAAAAAAAAGAGGAATTCCAGTCACCTCAGTTTTTCTGAGCTCCTCGTACATCAGCTTTCTGTAACAAATGAAAATAGGAGGTAGCTGCTAACCTCACGGGGTTTCCAACTCACTGGGAGCTGGTCCTACTGGGCGGGTGGGAAGGAAGCCCGTAACTATGGCATGGCTGATTGGACTAAGACTACAGGCCAGTCTTGTTGCCTAAGGAATCTACTCTGGGTCAGAACACCTGGACTTTACTTCTAGGGTGACAACAAACTGGAGACTAATTCAGGGCAAGTGAATTTCCTCCTTTTGTGAGTCAGTTTCCTTACCCACAGCATGGGGCCGGGGTAGGGTGGTCAGGCAGCTTCTACTTGGAGGAAATATGGTCCATGAAAATGTGCATGTAGATATACCAAATCTCTATCTGGTATACGTGCTTAGGTAAACATATATGTGTTTATTTGGGGGTGAGGTGATTTGGGCAACAATAGGAAAAAGCCATGTCCACCAAACAAAGGTAGGTAGAAATGGAAGGTGAATTTGGAACAGGGGGGCTTGCAGGACAGGAAGGGAGGAATCTTTTTGCGTGTGAGGTGCTATGAGGAAAAAGGAATGTGGGTGGGTACAAGAAGAAAGGGAGGAGCTTGGAGGCTTCCCCTCCCTCTGGCAAAAAGATGAATCAGAAAGTTTGGAGTTTATGTGGGAGAAGGTATGAGAAAAGAGGATTGACAGGAAAGGCCCTTAACTCTAAAAATCTATTAGATCCTAGGAAGAGAGAAGGACCCAAGATCTGGGCAGAACAGTGAAATGGCACATTAGGAGCCGAACACCAAGTTTTGAGAGATGTGCGGCTGGAGGAAATCCTCTCTGGTGTCCATGTGCCATGGTTCTCTGATGCTCTGCTGGCCTCTCTCAGCATATGTTATAATAAATGCCAGTAGACCCACAACCAGATCAGTGCTGTGCTCCTGGGCTCTCCGCGAATCAGCCAACCTGTTTCCAGCTGATTTTCTAAGGAATTCAGAGATACCCGTGGGAAAGAGCCCATAGAGAGGATGGTAGAGAGAGTGGCTGGGTCTCAGAAAAGGCTCAGGGGAATGCTCTCATGCTTTAGGGAATGCTGTCTGCAAGGTGCTTTCTGCTCTGTCAAAACCTGTTATTGAGCACCAGACTTACCAAAGAGAGAAATGAGGAGTGGAAGTTGGGGTGTCCCAGAGGCAGGAGCAGAGCAAGGTCAACCAAATCTTATGATCAGGAAAGGTGGTATCACCCTAAAGGGCCTGCGGAGTCTGCTCTAAAAATACTAGGCAACATTTACAGCTGACAAGCCACATCAGTGGCAAGAGCTGCTTAAGCTTATTGCAGTCAATTCGTTTAATCCTCACCTCAGTCCTGCAAAGTAGTTGATGGTCATTCTAATTCTAGGTTTATAAATGAGGGGACTAAGACATAAACAGGTTTAATGACTTGCTCGCAGTTTCACAGATAGTAAGTATATTAGTTATCTTTTGTTGTCTAACAAATTACCACAAACTTAGCAGCTTAGAACAAAGCCTATTTATTATCTCAGCTTCTGTGGGTCAAGAACTGAGGCCCAGCTCAGCTGATGATTGGGGTCTCCCATGAGGCTGCGATCAGCCAAGGCTGTGGTTTAATCTGGAACTCAGCTGGGGAAGGACCTGCTTCCAAGTTCAGGTGCTTGTTGCAGGTGGCAGCTCCGTGAATGCTGCTGGAGGGAGGTCTCTGTTCCCAGCTGACTATAGGCCAAAGGCCACCTCACTTCATCACTTCACACGCTTCTTTTTATGCTTCCTCACAGCATGGGTGGCTCACATTATCAAAGCCAGGGACAGAAGGTCTCTGGCAGGAAACTGACAATCATGCCACATAATTATGGAAATGATGTTTCATCACCTTTGTCATATTCTATTGTTTAGAAGCAACACAAGTTCCCATACACACTCAGAGGGAGAGATTGCACAAGGGCAACTAGAGGCGGCAGGATCACCAGAGGGCGTCTGAAGTCTGGCTGCTACAGTAAGCTGCACTGGAACCCAGACAGCATGGCACCAAAGTGTAGACACCTCACCTCTACGCTCTTCTTCTATCGACACTTTCACCATATCTGTGTGGTACCCAAATCCTTGATGCCCGACCTTGAGCTCATCCCTTTTTTGTGTGCTCTCATCTTTAACACACAGAGCCATTATCACAAGTAGCATAGCCTCCCTGATCTCTAGCCACCAAATTAAGGAAGGGTACACACTCATAGGGGTAGATTCCTGAACTCTCCAGATTTTATCAAGCAGGGTCCCAGCAGGAAACAGAAGACACACTCAAATTAGGATAATTAGAGGATGTTTCTTTGCAAAGGGGCTACTTATAAGGTGTGGTCAGCTGCAAGGGGACCACGGAGTGAGGTGTTGATAGCATCAGACTGAGCAGATGAGGGAGGGGGAGGGCATGGGAACTCAGAAGGAGAGAGCTGTGAGGAAGCTGACTCCGTCAGAGGTGACTGCAGGGAGGAAGTCAGAGCAATGAATACCCCGACCCCCACCTACTCCCTCCTTCTCATCTCCTTCTGGGGCCCCCATTGGCCAAGCCCACCCAGAATCCAGAGGGCCCAGCAGCTATAGAATGCAGTCCATACAGGTCAGTCTCACCAGGCTGGAGCTGAGCATGGAGGAAGGGGGTTGGGGGCAGTAGGTGGTCAGCAAACAGGATACCCCAGTGTAAGTGGTTGCCCAATCTTCACCTCTTGGAGGGGGAGGACTTAAAACTAAAGTTTTAATGGTAGGGAAAATTGAATGTCAACAGAAAGAAAAATGGAGGCATTTCCATATTAGGTTAGGAATGTATAATTTGATTCATCAAAGGTTTAATTTGTCCCAAAACTTTCAAGAGCCCATGTATGGCTAATGTGAAGCAAAGTATTGCTTTGCGTAATTCTAAACTTCTGCAGGTTACCACTGTAAACCTAAAATCTAGAACTTAATTCATAATAACAATATTGTTGTTGTTGTTGTTGTTGTTGTTATAAGAGTTATATGGCAATTTTATATCTTGCAGATCAGCTTAAGTGTTTTACCACACTTAGGCACTGTGTCTACTTCAGGAAAGCCATCAAGTTCATTGGCACTTAAGGAAACCATCAAAAATAAAAATTTATTTTTTATCTAGTTTCAAAGGAATTTAATATTATACACAGTTAAGGAAGAAATTACACATTTCTATCAGTTAGAAACTGATCTCTATAATAAAATAGGTTTTAAATTCAATGCATGTTATTATTAACTGCTAAGGAAATCTTAGCCCTTTTTTGCCTTAAAACAAATAAGGAATTCTTTTTCTTAAGTATATTTTATTGATTATGCTATTACAGTTGTCCCAGTTTTATCCCCTTTCTCCCCCTCTACCCACTACTCCCCTTCCATCCAGCGACCCCTCCCTTGGTTCATGTCCATGGGTGGTGCATATAGTCCTTTGGCTTCTCCATTTTCTATACTGTTCTTAACAATCACCTGTCTATTTTGTACCTGCACAATTATGTTTCTTATTCCTTCTACCTTTTCCCTTATTGTCCCCCTTCCCCTCCCAGCTGATAACCCTCCAAATGATCTCCATATCTATGATTCTGTTCCTCTTCTAGTTGTTTGCTTAGTTTGGTTTTGTTATTGCTTTTTAGATTCAGTTGTTGATAGTTGTGAGTTTGTTGTCATTTTAATGTTCATAGTTTTTATCTTCTTCTTTTTCATAAATAAGACCCTTTAACATTCATACAATGATGAATGTGATCCTTGGTGATGATGAAATCCAATCCTTCAGTTTTACCTTGTCTGGGAAGCACTTTATCTGCCCTTCCATTCTAAATGATAACTTTACTAGATAGAGTAATCTTGGTTGTAGGCCCTTGCTTTTCATCACTTTGAATACTTCTTGCCAGTCTCTTCCAGCCTGCAAAGTTTCTTTTGAAAAATCAGCTGGTAGTCTTATGGGAATTCCTTTGTAGCTAACTCTCTGCCTTTTTCTTGCTGCTTTCAAGATTGCTTTTTATCTTTAATCTTTGGCATTTTAATTATGATGTGTCTTGGTGTGGTCCTCTTTGTGTCCAACTTGTTTGGGACTCTCTGTGCTTCCTGGACTTGTATGTCTATTTCCTTTGCCAAATTTGGGATGTTTTCTTTCATTATTTTTCAAATAAGCTTTCAATTTCTTGTTTTTCCTCTTCTTCCAGCATCCATATGATTCAGATGTTACCATTTTGGGAGATGTCCCAGAGTCTTATATACTCTTTGTTTTTTTGAATTCTTATTTCTTCATTGTGTTCTGGTTGAATGTTTACTTCTTCCTTATGTTCCAAATTGTTGATTTGATTCCTGGCTTCCTTCCCTTCACTGTTGGTGTCCTGTGCATTTTTCTTTTTTCACTTAGTGTAGCTTTCATTTCTTCCCTCATGTTTTTGTTGTATTTGGTGAGATCACTGAGCATTCTGATCACCAGTATTTTGGAGTCTGAATCTGATAGGTTGCTTATCTCCGCATTGTTTAGTTATTTTCTGGGGTTCTGTTCTATTCCTTTATTTTGGCAATATTTCTTTGTCACCTCAATTTGGCAGCTTCCCTGCGTCTGTGTAGTAGGTAGAGCTGCTTTGACTCCCTGTCTTAGCACACCAGTTAAGTTATATGGGTATTCACCAGGGCAGGCAGCTGGCTCACTGCTTTGTTGCTCCATGTGCTGGAGAGGGGTCAAAGAGGGAACAATGCTGCTGCTGGCTAACTTCTGGTGGCTTGCCTAGTACTCACCCCATTTCCAGTCACTTCACCCTTTTCCTGTGTGAAGGGCACCCCTCCAGCTGCTGCCCTGGTTGCGGTTCCCAGAGTGGTTGGGTTTGACGTTCTGGGCTGTCTTGAGAAACTGACAGTTGCTTCTGCTGCCCCAACCCACACTGGTTTTTATAGCCAGAAGTTATGAGACTTTATCTTTCCCCCAGTGGAACCCTGGGCTGCACAGTCTGGCCTGGGGCTGGGATCGTTAGCTCACAAGGTATCTCCCTGATTTTTACCCACCACATGTGAATGTGGGACTACCCATTCCACCCTCTGCCACTGCTACATCACGGCCACCACATCACGTCCTCTCCAGCCTGGCTCCCCAGCTCTACCCCTCCTACCTGTCTGGATGAATCTAGCTTCTTTAAGTCCTTGGTTGTTGGACTTCTGTACAGTTCAATTTTCTGGCAGCTGTGGGTGTTTTTCATTTTTAAATTAGTTATGATCCTTCTTATGGTTGTGCAAGGAGGTGAAGCATGTCTACCTACTCCCCCTGTCTTGACTGAAAGTTTCCAAATAAGGGATTCTTAAACAGTCTTCAGTATTTACCTGGTATGAGTCACTAGTTTCCTGGATCCTCCTTTTCTCATTAAGGAGGCCCCTATATCATTAAGCAGTTAGGAGATGCAAGAGTTTTGTCTAACAGAGAGCCCTGTTCTGGCTGTGCTCAGAAGAGGCAAAAATGTGTTGCTCTTGTTATCATTATCGATCCAATATACCATCCACTAGAAGGCTGTGATACATGTGTGGGCTGGAATAATAAGCAACCATTAAAAAATGATATGGAAGACTTCAGTTGATGTGTGAAGATATTCGTTATATATAGTTGAGTGGAGGAAAGAAAGCCTAGATAAGACTATTGTACAGTGAGACTCAATTCTTGAAGAAATTAAATATGTATACTTGTGTCTGTGTGCAACTGTGGTGTATTTTTAAGTCGTGAAGAGTAGATATGAAAATACTTTCAACAGTTATTTGGTGGAGTACTAGGCAATTATCATTATCTTTTCACTTAGCTGCAGTTTAAACATCAACATGTACTTATCATGTAAAAATTTATTATATATAAAAAAGCAAAAACCTCTGCTTATAACACACTGGAAATAGAGCAAAGCAGCAGGCTCCCATGGAGGACAGTCCTCAGGGCCTTCATCATATTGATTTCTCTTCATCTTGTGCAAAGGGGGCCCCTTAGTATCCTCAATCCACCCCATTCCTACTCTGGTGCTTATCAAATATACGCACTATGATAGGCAGGGAGAAAAGACCAAACCCTGTGTTCCATCAGAAAAGGCTGAGGGGTTCCCGATGAGCCAACTAGGCCAGGCCTTTCCTCTATGCCTTGTATGTTGTTTCTTCCCAAGACCTCTGGTGTCAGGAGCTAGTGGTTATAATGCTGGTATAAACTCTGGAATTCTGTTTGTACAACTTAAACCTGGCTTTAGTCTCTGCCTTCTCTATGTTTCACTTCCTAGTAACAGATGGTGATGCCATTTTCTTGTCCAGGAAACAAAGAGGTTTTTCTAAGTGTCCCTGAACTTGCTCCTCACCCTGTCTCCTTCTAGCTGGACTCCAAATGAGAAATATTAACCAATATGGAGATATTAACCAGGTCTAAAATCATTGCCTGAGCTCCTTTCATTAAGAAAATTATATAAATTCCAGATTATATAAAGCCTTCTCACTTTCCAACAAAGCACCTGAAGACCTCATTACAGAGACGTGCTGTCCAAGCTCCCTGCATGTCCCTCTTCCACGTGAAAACCTTTTGGGGGAAGTCTCCTCTCCGAAGCATTCCTCTTCTGAAGGCAATAACCTTTGTCACTTTTTGTTTGCCTTTCCAGTTCCAGATTATATTATGTCCCTGGCAAATCTGTAAAATTTCCCTTTTTAGAAATGTTTCAGGTTGAGGAGGTTTTTTAAAGCCATGGTACTACTGATGACAAATAGATTTACTTCTCAGCATCTTTTTGACTTCTCTTCAAGGGGGTGGAAGGCTAGAGAATATTTAATAGCTAAAGGCCCAAATATTGAGGGATTGGGCCAATGTTCTTTTCTTTCCAAGGATTATTTCCCTACTTCTGGAATATCTTTTCCATACTGTTTCATACCTTGGGTTTAACTTTGGTATTCTCAAACCCAAGCTGAAAAATGAAGTACATAGAGTCAACCCCCAAAACCTATGTCAGTGGGAGTCAGGGAGTGCAGAGGAGCCCCCTATTCTTGTAGACTGAGTTTAATCACTACCCTACACCAAGTCTCTTGCTGCTTCAAGTCATCATGCGCCACTACTGCTGCTCTCAGGGAAACACTCCTGAGTGGCAAAATGGACAAAAAATAGCTACAGAAAGGCTGAAAAGGAGAAGAAGCAAAGGACATAGAGAGAGATGCAGCCGGGACAAAATGCCAAGGGCAGCAGCACTTTCCAAAGGCACCACACCTTAGGTGTAGGGGACAGCACCTGACTTGAGTGATTCATGAGTTGAGCAAATGAGTCAGATAAAAGGCTCCATTACAAGCATCAAGACTTTGTGGTCCTGACGCATGGATAAACTTACGGATCAATGGAGTGGAACTGAGAATCCAGAAACAAATGCATGTGTCTTTGCTTAATTGATTTTAGACAAGGTTGCCAAGGCAATTCAATGGAGAAAGATCTTGGTTGTTGTTTTTTGTTTTTTGTTTTTTGTTTTTCAACAAATGATGCTAATACAAAAGGATAGGCATATGCTAAGGATCCTACACTATAGACAAAAATTAACTCAAAATAGATCAAAGACCTAAATATAAGAGCTAAAACCCTTAGAAAAACATAGGGTTAAATCTTCATGATCTTTGATTTGGCAATCAATCCTTAAGTATAACACCTAAAGCATAAATCCCAAAAGAAAAAAATACATAAATTGGACTTAATTAAATTTATCAGCTTTTGTGCTTCAAAGGACACTATCCAGAAAACAAAAAGACAACCTACAGAATAGGAGAAAATATTTGAAAATTATATAACTAATAAGGGACTTTTATCCAGAATATATAGAGTTATTTCAAGTCAGTAATAAATAGCCAAATAACCCAACTTAAAAATGAACAAAGGATCTGAATAGATACTTCTCCAAAGAAGTATACAAATAGCCCATGAAAAGATGCTTCATACTGACAGTCATCAGGAAAATACAAATCAAATCCACAATGAGACCAGGGCAAAAAAGTAGAACATGAGAGTACTGTATTTTGCCCTGTATAATACACTCCTGTATATAATATGCACCCATGTTTTGGCCCAAACTTTCAGAAAAAAATCTTTCATTTTAATTTTTTAATTAAATTATTTATTTATTTATATTTAGAAACAAAACTGATTATTGTATTCCAGGGTATTATTTTGCATATGGATATTGTTATTGCTTTCTAAAGTTATACTTTTAATGCATATGCATAAATAAAAGAATTAAAAACATATAGATACAGAATTAGTACTGCACATTTATAATGCACATCTTTATTTTTCCCTCAAAAATTTGGGCAAAAAAGTACACATGATACAGGGCAAAATATGGTAACTTACAAGTTTCTAACATTCCTCTCTCTCAGGCATCCTCCTTCCTAGTCCCTGAGAAGTAAGTGAAGTAACTGCATCCTGATTTTTATAAGAATTATTTCCTTCCCTTTTTAAAATAATTTTACCACATTTTAGTACATCCCTATGCAATAAGTTTTGCCACACAATAGTCTCATTTTGCCTCTATCTGTACTTTACATGAAAGAGGCCAAACTACATGCATTCTTTTGTGATAATTTTTTTTAATTTTTTAAAATTGACTTTGATTTGAGAGAGACAGAAACATTGATTTGTTGTTCCACACATTTATGCATTCATTCATTCCTTCTTGTATATGCCCTGACTGGGGATTGAACCTGAACCTTGGATGATGCTTTAACCAACTAAACTAACTGTCCATGGCTGTGATAAATTTCTTTTGCTTAACATTGTTTGTGAGATTTATCCTTTTTGATAAATGTAGTTGTAGTTCACTTGTTTGTACTGCTGTGCAGAATTCCATCTTATGACTATATCATAATTTGTGGGTTATCATGAATATTCTTTTATTTGGCCCCTGGTGCACCTGTAGAATAGTTTCTCATAGGTAAATAAGGAGTTGGCAAAATCCTAAAATGCCTCCCAAGATTTTCCACCTCCCTGGGACTGTGTTTGTGAGGAGATAGCACACCCACGATGATATTAAATTACGTGGCAAAAAAGATTTTGCATATGTAATTAAGGTTACTAATCAGTAACCTTAATTAATCTTGGTTCTGAATTATTGAAAAGGCAGTTTATTCCTGGGGACTCTTCTAATCACATGAGCCCTTTAAAAGCAGAGGGGTATTTTTAGGCTGGTCACTGGAAAAGTCAGAGAGGTTTGAAGCAGGAGAAAGATTTGATGTTCTGCAGCTGGCCAAAGGGATGACTCTCTTCCCTCACTGATAGCAAACAAGGCAATAGAGGTCTCAGTCCTACAACCACAGGAACAGAATTCTGCCAACAATTTGGATGAACTTCGATGTGGATTGTTCCCCAACACTCCAGATAAGAGTGCAGCCCAGCTGACTCGTTGACTTCAGCCTTGTGAGAGCTTAAGCAGAGAACCCAGTCAAGTCCATAAGACTTCTGACCTATAGATCTGTGAGGTAATAAATGTGTAATATTTTAAGCTGCAAAAAGGAAAAAAAAACCTCACCCTGAGATAACATTTAACACCCATGTGGATGGCTATAATAAAAAAGGTAATAGCAAGTGTTTGCAAGGATGTGGGATAATTAGAAGATTTGTACACTGCTGGTGGGAATGTAAAATGATTCAGTCACTTTGGAAAACAGTCTGGCAGTTCCTCATAGGCTTAAAGCATAGAATCATATGACTCAGCAATTCTACACCTACCTTTATAGATGTAGAGCTGTGTCCAAGTTCCCAAGAGTGTTCAAACAAAAAGTTGTATTGAAATGTTCACAGTAGCAAAAACAATAGCCCAAAGGTGGAAACAACCCAAATGTCCATCAAGGGATGAAGATAAACAAAATGTGGTCTATTCATATAGTGAAATGTTATTCAGCAACAAAAAGGAATCATAGGGGTCGTGAAAGATTTGGGGGTGGTCAAGGCTAAAGAGGTGACCATAAGAGGCAGTAACACCCACTGAGTTCTCCTGGGCAGCACTTGGATGGGATTGCATGCAAGGGGAAGTTCCTCACAGCATGAGACTGCACAGGTTTATGGCAAGGGGGCCACCATCCTGAAGGCAAAGGAAATCCAGGGCCCAGAAAGTAAGCGTAGGTGTTAGGTGAAGTTGCTCAGCAGCAAGGCAGGGAGTCTTTGGGTAAGAGAGCTCTGAGGGCTGTAGCAGCTTGAGACCTTAAAACCATATCTTATCAATGGACAGCAGATGCTAAGGGTAGTTTCCCAGGGTATGCAAAGCAGGCAGCCCATATATGGCTAAAAATCTGCTTGTCTGGTTATTCTTAAAACAACTGAAGGTGTAAAATTTTGAGTGTGGCACGAGTGAGCTTTTGAGCTACTGTTCTCAGCCTGCCTTGAAGAATTAAACAGCCTTGGGCCATCTTTGGTTCATCGTCATGGTAGGAAAGAAGCACTGATAACTGCTACAACATGGATAAACCTTGAAAGCAGACAAAGTGAAAGAATCTAGTCACAAAAGGCCACGTATTGTATGAGTCCATATGAAATGTACAGAATAGGCAAATCCAGAGACAGAAAATACTTTAGTGTTTGCCAGGGGCTGGGGTGGGGGTGAGAAGATGGAGGTGATAGACAGAGGGCATGGGGGTTTTTGGAGGGGGGAAGGAAACTGTTCCAAATGCAACAGTGGTGATGTTTACACAAATTTGTGAATATACTAAAAGCCATTGAATTGTACTCTCTAAATGTGTGAATTGTGTGGCTGTAAATTATATCTCAATGAAGTGTTCTGAAAGAAAAAAAAAAAAACTCAGAAATAAGAAAGCCTCGCTCCCTCCCACCCCCCAGAATGGCCCTTTCACGGACACATCACGACCACCGTTCAACAGGTGCTGGGCCGGTGCAGAAGCGCCCCTGCTCCCGCCTAAGGCAGTCACTAGGTCTGAATTTTCCAATGATGAGAACGTTGTACCTGTGCTCCTGAGTAACAGCAGAGCACATATATTCTTTTGCAATTCAAACTTACACAAAACTTAGAGAAAATTTGTAGGAATATTATAAAGAACTCCCATATAACCTTCACTAAGTTCACCAACTGTTAGCATTTTGCCTCATGTGATTTATATCTAGATAGATAGATAGATAGATAGACCTATCTATATCTATATATCTCCAGAATTTTTTTCAGAACTAGTTGAAGGTACTCTCTTAGCCTTAAATACAATAGCATAAATTCAGAACAAGAACATTCTCTTGTATATTAAAAATTCAGGATTTAGCATTGATAAATTACTATTATTACACATTTTACCAATTGTTCTGATAACTTCCTTTGTGGCATTCCCCAACCCTCACCCCATCCATGATCCAATCCAGGATCACACAGTGCAATGTTTTGTCATGTCTCTTTAGGCACCTTTAGTCTGTAGCTGCTGCCACTCTTTTTTGTCTTTTATAATATCAATTTCTGGAAGAGCATGGGCCCATGGTTCTGTAGAATGCCCTTGGTTTTGGTCTGTCTGACACGTCCTCATGAAAAGATTTGGTTCTGCATTTTTAGCAGATATTGAATAATGTTGATACTGTTGACTATCAGGGGTATTCAATATGACCAAAAATAACAGGTCTTCATCCCTGGAACTTGTAAATGCTATCTCATATGGAAAAAGGGTCTTTGTAGTTGTGATGAAGTTGAGGATCTTGAGATGGGATGATTATCCTGAATAATTCAGGTGAGCTCCAAGTGCACCCATGCCAACCAATAGGAAGGAGACGGAGGGATATTTCACACTGACAAAGGAGGAGGAGGGGATGTGAACACAGAGGCAGAGACTGCAATGGATGGGCACATGCTCAGGGACACCGGCAGCACCAGAAGCTAGGAGGCAAGGAACAAGTTCTCCCTGAGAGCTCTGGAAGGAGCAGGGCCCTGTGGACACCCTAATTTGGGGCCACTGGTGCTGATTTCAGACTTCTGGTCTCCAGAACTGTGAGAGAATAAACGTCTGTTGTTTTAAGCCATCCAGTTTGTGGTAATTTTTACAGCAACCACGGGAAACTAATGCAGCAGAAATAGTGCAGAAACAGCACAGAATTGCTACTGCATCCTTCTAACTGCAGCGTTTCAGGAGGCCCGTTGTGTCGGTCTGTCCCGATTGTTGTGTGAACACTGGTCACTCAGCTAAGGAGATGTCGTCCAGATTTCCCCACCGAAAGTTACTATTTCTCCCCTTTAAATTAATACATGATTTGTGGGAAGGTACTTTGAGACTATGTAAATGTACTGTTTGCCTTCATACTTTCCCCAACTAGTTTTGGCGTCTAATGTATCTAATTATTACTCTGGTGGTTGCAACTGGTGACTTTCTAAATCTAATTATAAATTTATTGATTGGCATTAGACTAAGAAATCACATTCCTTCTCCACATTTGTTTATTTATTCATTTCTATTAATATAGACTCATAGATTACCATTTCATTCAAAAGGTTATAATCCATTACAGTCAATGTTTATTTTCATGTTCAGATTATCCTGCATTTGGTCAGTGGGGGCCCTTTTAAGTAGGCTTCTGTGTCCTTTTGTCTTCTCTTTCTTCCTCTCTCTCTTTGCTCCCCACCCCTATACTGTGTTCTTTTGACATATTTGTTCCAATTATTTTTTCCTACCATAAAAATGCATTTTAGACTCATCCCATACTTTCCCTACTCCGGCCCTCTGAGCTGCCATTTTTTCAAGGAACCTGGGCTTCAATCAGTGGGGAAAGGCATTTAGAAACCAAAATTTGGGCACTGGGTGAACACATGTATTCTCAAAAGAGTCCATTTAACACAGGCCTTTGCTAATGCATTGACTGTTAGAGCTGAGGAAAACGGCTGAGGAGGTCTTGTAGTCAGCTCTCCAAGTTCTGGAGCTCTGTTTCCATGGTGTTGTCCCAGGAGTCCTCACGCAAAGGGGATGGGTCAGAGCGAAAAGGCTCTGCTGTGGGTTGAATTGTGCCCCTCCCCCGAATTCATGTAAGTCCTGCCCCTGCAGTACTTCAGATTATGAATTTATTTGGAGATAAGGTCTTTACATAGGTAATCAAGTTAAGGTGAAGTCTTGGGGTGGGCCATAATCTAATATACTTGGTGACCTTATAAAAAAGGGGAAATGTGGACAAAGAGATATGCTTAGAGGACATACAGTGTGAATGGAGAAGATGCCATCCACAAGCCAGGGGTCTGGACCTGGACCAGATCCTTCCCTCAGAGGTCTCAGTAGGAACCAACTCCACCAACACTTGACTAAGTGTTATATGACACATTGACAACTGTTGGGAACTGCCCTGCCTGGTTTCAGGAATTGTAACCCTCCCCATGGCTAAGGTTGAGTGAACAACCTTTGGACTGTAAGCCAGTAAGGAGACAAAGCTTATCTCCTTGGCAGGAGCGCCGTTTCTGCTTCATCCATAACTGGCCCCCAATGCTTGATCAGTTAGCCAATGATGGGTAAAATTCCCTCAAAGGAGGGGTCACCTAAGACAGCCATGATCATGTGGAAGGCCCTCAAGGAAGGACTCAGGAGGTCACAGCAAAAGGGGGTGATGGACCCTCGCCCCCTGGCTATCCTGACAGCCTGAGTCCTCATTCCATCTGAGAGAAGGTTTCCTTATCTCTTGGCTTCCTGGCTCTGCTCCACTTAAGCCTGAAACATTGACAGAGGGCAGTGTAGTTCTACACTGGATAAGGCGGGCTCCCTGGGTGATCAGGCATAGGAAAGAATTCGTAAAGTCCTGTGAAAGCTGCTTTGCTAAGAATGCTCTCATTTAAATGATAAGGGTCCAAGCAGGAAATGAGTTTGTCTCCCAAAGTTTTGTAACCTCTTAGCTGACAGACACTGACTCAGATTAAGCCCTCAGAGTTCTTTGCATGTTATCTGTTGTTTGATCCCTGACACTGATTGATGAGCTTTACCTGTATTCCTGTGTAAAATGGACCTAATAAAAACCATCAAGGAAGGGGTTCTTGGCCCTTCTCCTTTGAGAGATAGGCCACCTCTCCTCCCCAAGCAGATCATGTCTTGGTAGTATTATTCTCATTCGTAGCGGACGAGCAGGGCTCTGTGGGCAGAGCCCCACCACAGACAACACATTGACTAAGGATATATGGCCTCTAGAACAGTGAGATGATATGTTTCTATTGTTTGCAGAACTTTGTTATGGAAGTCCTAGCCAGCTTCTTGGATCCCTCCCCATCCCTCAACTGAAATGCTTCCACTTTGCTTTGGTGGACATTTTATTTGAAAACCAATATCTGTTGTTTTAAAATAAAAGTTTGGAAATTCTTTGTTCCTACCCACACCTCTCCTGTTTCACAGATGAGAATGCTGACATCCACAAACATGATTTCTTTGCAGTCTCAAAACCCTTTCCTGTGACCCACATTTTGCTTTCTTGGAGGCTGAAGAAGAAAGCAAAAGAAGGAGAGCAGGGCGACTGGACCAGTGTCTCTGTGAGGCTGCATCACAGCTAGTGAGGAAGGACCATTGCTGCTTTGGCTCTGAAAATGCGGAAGGCAAGTGGGATGCTATTGTGCTGCCGCATGTGCTGCAATAGATGCCATGTACAGCTTGGTGCTGGATGCACTTCCATGGCCATTTGTTCCCAGGCCACCCCCGTGACCTAGGACATGTCTAGGAGGGCTGGTTGCTAGGTTTCTGGGCACTGTCCACCTCCACATGTTCTGAAGTAGCCATTAGAAGATTGCAAATTTCATTGTGTCCTTCACCCTTCCCCCTCCACCTCTCCATTCCTCTCTTTAAATCTTTCTTGCCCTACATTCTGGTGTATGTGATGCATACAAGCAAATACACCTCTGGTGCTTTGGGCTTTACAAAGCTCTGGGTCCAACCAGTATCACCAAAGATGGGATCATGTCTTCTCTAGTAGCTTTCCACAAGTTTCTTATGTCATTTCTTCCTCCTTGGTAAGAAAAGCTTGCAACAACTAAAGTTTAAGTTGTCATAGGTTATTAATGGAATGAGCTAACTTAAAATATTTTTGTTTGGGGAACCCACAATGCCCCTGCTTTTTGTACTGACTCCGTCCCAAGCCTGGATGCCAAGACTGCTCTTAACACTCAAAGTGTCCTTGTTTTGATGACATTTAGCAGAATCACCAGTGGGTTTCACCCTGGTGCTTATTCTGTGTTCCTGGTAGAAAGTATGGGAATGCCTCTACCTCTGGAGTAAAGAGGAACAAATCACATGGCACCCTTTTCCTCCTACAAATACTATTACAACTGTAGTTGGGTCCCAATACAACTTTTTCTACAAAAACAGACCTGGGACAGATTTGGCCCATGAGCTAAACAGTACTGTCTTGTGTTGACAAGTCACTTCTTCTCTCTGAACCTTAATGTGTTCACCTGGATATTACCCAAACATTCCTGTGAACTTCCAACTTGTAGGTCCCCAGTAGTCATTGGAACAATTTGTCTGGAATCCCGACTTACCCTGGGATGGGCATCAGCTCTCTCTTACTATGTCCCCAGTATCTAAATGGATGTGTATGTGTGTGCACATAGACACATCATATATACAGGCATGTATATACCAATAGAAATAAGCAATCCCACAATCCCTCTAATCCCTATCTACCCACTGCGCTGTCTGCACTCCCCGAAAAGCTCTCCCAGGCAGCTGTTGGTGCTATGACTGAATTTCTCCATATAGGTACCAATCACAGTGCCCTCCACAGCCTAGACCCCTACCCTTGACCTGTGCCTGTGTCACTCCTGGGAGAGTTCACCCCATGTCTTCCCATCTCCTCAGTGGGCATGAGACCCTGACCCCCACAGCACTGCTGCTTGGTCCTGAAGCTGTGCTTCTTTTGTTTTTGCCCCCAGCCCCCTAGAAAAGAGGCCTTGGCACTATCAGGGACAACGGAGATATTCCTTCCTCACACCACACCTAGTGTTCAGACTGTTGCATCTTTTCCTTCCACCAGGAAACTCTCTATTTAGAAATTTCCCTCCAGTCTCATTCCCCAGAGATTTCCCTGCAATCTCTTTCTCCCAAGTCCTTCAGACACTTGAATCTCACTTGTGGCTTGGAAAAAACAACGAAATTAATTTGGTTGTTTTTTTTTTTAGTAGAATCCCAGGAAAACAAAGAGATTCGGCCAGACACCAGTTTATGTGCTCCTGAGAAACTGTTCACAATTAAGGTAGTCTTGTCTGACCTGAGCATACAGAGGCTCCCTGGATGCCAACAGCCAATGCCTCAGCCCACCAAGCCTATCTCAAGTTATCCAAGAGACCCCCGGCATCACAGAAAATGAGGAGCTCTCCTCTATTATATCCCAAGACCCTGCAGCTTTCCACGCCCTTGGCTTTCCAGCAATAACAAACAGAAGAAACAGCCAAGAACTGGGAAGGTTCTTGGCTATACTAACTGGTGCAATCAGAAAAAAGGTATAGCTCATGCAATTTCCAAACATTCTGCTGAATCAAGAAATAGATATTTGGAAGTTGAACATATTCCAAGTTTTGGCTGATCCCAATAATTAGACCTGGATCAGTTTCACCTGAAGCAAGAGAATTACAGGTCCTGGAAGAGCAAATGCAGAGCCATGTGATTCTGTAGCTCATGGAGAACATTCCTTTCCAGCAAGGCAGCTTCTTCAGACCAGCACTCAGATGACGCCCAGGGCTTTATCCACACAGAGGGACTTTACACAGCTAATATAACCACTCTCCCAGGCAGAAGCCATCATACACTCTTCCCAATTACACACACTTAGGTACTCATTTAATGCATCCTGCCAGGTAACAAGAACACCTTCTTACCTTTATATGTGCCAAAGTATTTCATAGGCCACAAAAATGTAGCCAACCCTTGAACAACACAACCTTGAACCTAGCCAGTCCTGTTATATGTGGGTTTTCATTGACCCATACAGTCCAAACCCACATTGTTCAAGGGTCAACTCTGCAGTTGCAAATCCATGTCTGAAGAAGACCAACTGTAGTTATAGGGGATTTTTCAACTGCCCAGGTGGCCAGTGCTTCTAACCCCCACTTAGTTAAAGGGTCAACTGAAATTACAGTGAAACTATCCCTTCTCTGTCTTCTAAGTTATTATTCTTTTCTGTTACACCTGCTGCCCCCATAACTCTCCACCAAACAACAAAACCCAGGCACCTTGTCAACTGTGTTTGTTCTCAAAAAGAATACTAACTAGACATCTTGAAAAGAGAAAACATGGAGATTGGCCACATCACTTATCTATTGCTGTGAAAAACCATTCCAAGAGTTAGTGGATTAAAATAACAATGATTTACTATTTCTCTTGATGTGGAAGGTTGGTTTCTCTGCTGGCTCACCTGGGCTCATTTATGTGGCTGCATTTGCCTGGAAGGTCATCTGAGCCAGGAGGTCCAAGAGCAACTCCCGTGCAAGTTCGGCAGATACCACTGGCTCTTAGCCAGGACATTTCAGTTCTCTTCCATGAGGCCTTTCATCCTCCAGAGGGTTGACTGGCTTTCTTACGTGGTAGTCACAGGGCAGTGACCCCAGATGGCAAAAGCAGAAGCTGAAAAGCCTTTTAAACCTTCCTGTGGAGGTTTCATAACCCGTTTCTGATGCGGTCTATGGATCAAAGCAAGTCACTCATCATGCCTGATATTTAAGGGGAAGGGAAAGAGATTCCTCTGCCTGATAGAAGGAGTAGCAATCTCCATTCACAAGAGATCCTGGGATAAATTGCTGCTGCATCTTTTTTTAATTTTTTATTTATTGATTTTAGAGAGAGAGAAACATTGATTTATTGTTCCACTTATTTATACATTCATTGGTTGATTCTTGTATATGCCTTGACTGGAGATCAAACCCATCAACCTTGGGATGACGCTCTGACCAAGTGAGGTATCCAGCCAGAGCATGCTGTAGCTTCTCTGAAACCATCTGGAGTAACAAGTGTGACGTCCCCCTGAAGAGTTCTGGTCATGTGAGGAAGGCCATGTGGGAGAAGCTTATATGCTTCTCTAGACAAACTACTCCTTTGTTGATAAAAGGCCTCTCTACTAGTTAGGACTATCTAGGCCATAAGTGATGGAAACCCTATTCCAACTAGCTTCAGCCCAAAGGGGAGATATTGCAGAGATCATGCATCCATGGAAGGAACATGGCGGGCCCTGGCAACATTAGGAACCAGAGGCTCAATGCTCTAGGATTCTTGGTCTCTCCTTTCCATTCCTCTGAGCACCTGGCTTCCTTCCTCTCTCTGGTTATAGAGACCTCTCTCCAGATATGGCTGCCAACCAACTCCTGGATTTTACAATTAGTGGAGAGAAATAGACCTCAACTTCTTGCTAGTTTCAAGTTCAAGAACACTAGGGAAAGAACTCATAAACCAATGAGTCAGGGGCACATCCGTAGACCAATGAATCATGGTCAGGGACAGAGTTCTGTGAGAACATAAACCATGTTGATGGAGGAGGCCAGAGGGAAGAAGTGAGATCCTGAGCCATCAAAACAATGACCCCTAGATACAATGCAAAGTGCTGGTTAGGGGAGCGAGGTCCAGAGTCAGACTGCCTGGACCGATGCCCCACTTCCATCGCACTTTAGCTGGGTGTCCCTAAGCAAGTTACTAAATCTGTGCCTCCATTCCCTAATCTGTGACATGGCTGTTGTGGTCCCCATATATTTGTAAGGATAAAAATGGGTTAATATATACAAAGCTCCTGAACAATGCCTGATTCCATAGCACGTGCTCTCAGTTATTATGAAAAGGAGGAACCAATTTCATTACATTAATTACATTTATATGATACAAGACAATATATAGAAGGTCGGAAAAGTTCTTGTTTCCTGGTACCTGAAATGATTAATTTGGAGGCAAATGTATATTAAGGCTCTGTTGTCTACAGCATTCTCCCTTTATTAATAGTTTCACTTCCTACAGTTTTAGTTACCCTTGGTCAACCAAGGTCCAAAACTATTAAATGGAAAATTCCAGAAATAAACAATTCGTAAGTTTTAAATTGTGTGCCATTCTGAGAAGTATGATGGAATCTTGAGACATCCCACTCCATCCAACCTGGGCAAATAATTCCTTTGTCGAGCATCTCCACACTGTACCCACTCTCCACCCATTTGTTCCACAGTAGCTTCCTTGGTTATCAATCAGATCAATGTAGCTTGTGTTCAGGTAACCCTTGCTCCCTCACAATACCTATGTCATTCACCCCACATCATCTCATCACATAGGCATTGTGCCCTCTCACATCATCACAAGAAGTAGGGTGAGTACAGCGTAATAAAATGTTTTGAGAGAGATACCATGTTAACATAACTGTAATTCTGTTATATTATTATAATTGTTCTATTTTATTAGTTACTGCTATTAATCTCTTACTGTGCCTAATTTATAAGGTAAACTTTATCATATGAATATACATATTGGAAAAAATATAGTATATGTAGGGCTTGGAACTATGCACAATTTTGGGCATCCACTGAGGGTCTTGGGACATATTCCCTGCAGATAAGGAGGGACTACTGTATTTCAGAAATGCTTTCTGAGAGTTCACAGGAGGGACATGTACTCTTTCATTTTTTCAACAAATACATTCAGAGTGCCTGCCTGGTGCCAGTCACTCTCTGGGCTCAGTCAGGGCAAGCAGACTGCACTAGGGAAATGGGGCAGATGGCCTACCCTCAGGGACCTGGCATCTAGCGGTGGACTACCCGCCTCACTTAAAATAAAAATGCTTTTTTCTAGAAAAATCAAACAACCTCAGGCCAAAGAAGGCTCTGTCAAACCATGGCAATTTCCAAAGTATGCACAGAAGATGGCCTACACTGGACTTCGTGCTATACACCACAGCAAACGCTTCCTTCTGGCCTATCCAGGAATAGTTATTTTCTGCAGCTCCCCAAATCCCATCAACCTCCATCCCCAAACAATCACCCAGAAATACACTAACTTAGTGCAGTCCATTCCACTATGGGTTAAAGGAAGTGAGAGAAAATTCCTGAGCTGTCCCTGAGGAGAATACCACAGGCTTTAAGCTGCACTCAGGTACCAGTTTCACAGGGAATGTGGCCTCTTGACTTTTTTCACTCACTGTTATGTAGTTAATGCCCATTTCTCCACTCCAGTACCAGAATAAATTGTTCCTGAATCATCCTGGGGGGTGGGGGAAAGCTTTACCTCTAAAAGAGATGACTCTTTTACCAGCACCCATGTTCATCATCCTGGCTGGGTCACAGAGGCCTCAGAAGGGGCTGGCCGGTGCGATCCAGACGCACACAGGACCCACACAACCACTCTCTCAGGACAGACAGCTGAATGAGGTCGGATGTTCACCCCTTCAGAAAAATATTTGAACACAGCTGTTCCCCTCCTTCCTGCCACCCATGTGGTTGTGTTTTTAAATATGGCTTGAACTTGAAGCAGTTTCCATTTATAAAAATTCTTTAGGAAAATTCTCTTTCCAATAACAATATTCCCATGTGTGCCCTTTGCTTCTGATATTTTCCTTATAAATGAATCTGCTGAAACAGAGTCCTCCTGTCTTTTGGTGTTTTTGTGCATGCTCCCACTGTTCATTTCTGGGACCTCGTGCTCCAGCACAAGAACCCGAAGAGCGCAGGCTGCCCCCTCTGCACTCCTAGGAGCCTGTCCTCCACGATTCTGACAGTCCATGCTGGCCCCAGGCGGGGTGTGCAGTGGCATCCACATGGCCATAGGCACAGGGCCCCTGGCTCCCTGCAGGGGCCTTGGGCCTTTGGCCTCCAGAAGCATCACGTGTTCCTTGCCCTGCTTCTCTCCACAGCCTTTCACCCTGGAAAAAGAGAAGACAGGCCACCTTGGTAGTTTCTGCCCCCAAATATCGGGTATCTCTGGGCCGACCAATGACCCCACTGCAGTGGTTCCCAAACTTGGTGGGACCGTGGAATCATCTTTCAAGGGCCCTGGGCCAGCCTCTCCTATACCACTCAGGGAAGGCTCTGTAGGTAGCACCCTAACAGGAGTAGTTTTGGAAGTTCTTCAGGTGACTTTAATGTGCCAATAAAGTTGAGAATCACTGCATCAGGGGACACCCCACTGTGCCCCACCCCCAGGATGCAGGGTATCAGATTGGGGCCCAAAGTGGAATGGGTGTCTGCCAACAACTGTTTCCATAAACCGATAAGTTCTGTAAGGATTTGACAGTCAGGACAGACTTCTCTTCTGTGCAGGCGTTTTCTGTCTGCCATGTGGGGACTGGAGTCAAGTTAACTCCAAATGGTCTTATCACTAGAATTGTATATTGCTCACTTCCAAAAGGGGGCTCCCTCTCACGCTTAGATACAAGGACATCACAGGGACACTCCACTTCTGGTTATTACAAAATTCTTTGTACTCACTGAGTTGTGACACCTAGAGCCATAAACCAATTGATGTTTTAATTTCTTTGTCAATACTTTATTTTTTTCTAGTATGAAGGTGAAAAGAGGCATGAACAGAAATGTAAATATATACAAATATATATATGCAAATATATGTATATAAGCATATTCTATACACACATATGTATGTATGTTTTATACAGACATACCTAGCAATAAATCCAGAATGCTGTTGAATTAGGTTAAAATTTTGGAATGGAATCCTGGGGCAGCTGACAGTCCTTTCCAGAAGTGAGTAGTGTTCGCAATGGCAATGCTGGGATTTTTAAGCCTATCTTACTATGTCTTTCCTTGCCTTAACAATCCCAGCACTGCCACATAGTAAGATAGGTTGGACCCAAAGGAAATTATCTACAGCTGAGCAATGACCAGTAAGAATTTTTTTAAAAATCTGAGACTTTTTATAGCAGTAGAATTTGATGAATTGGGCAGAGGGTTTCATGTTAGGGGCAGAAACTAAATCTGAATGCGTGAGCACGAGAGTAAGGATGGGCAGACTCGAACCACTCCGTCCCCCTGAGCACTGAGTGGGGTGTGGCAGGAAGGGCTCCTAGTCTACCAGCCTACAGACAGCTAGTTCCTTGAGGTCAGGGCCTCCTCATTTCTTGAGTTCTCATTGTCCCTCAAGCACCCAGCTTCGAACCAGATGCATATTCACCATTAATTGGAAAAATAAATGAGTGAACTCAACACTTTCAAATGTTCATAACAAAAATAACAAATTAGGTTTTAGGTTTAGGAGTAGGTTTCAAAATACTTTTAGCGTTACCTGGCTTCCTACACACACACACACACCTTCCCACAGTTCCACCAACCAATTTAATAGATGGATTTCCTCTCTGATTCTTCAGAAAGAGCTATTATTACAAAATCACTGAAACACCTTGATCTATAAAAGCAAAAAAAAAATAATTTGATAAGGGAATAACCATGAAGTATATTATTCTGGGTTCTACCATTAAGGGGTATGAAGGTATTTTTCTCTCCAGGTATGAGCCTCTCCAAAAAGTATACGGTTGTCCAATCATCTACTTCCTACCAGTAATGTGGGTATTGCAGGGAAATGGGGAAACTATATACTCATGCATTTATAGAGGAAAGATATTTTAAATGTTTTTCAACCAATAATATTGTAAAAATACCCAGGAGACTTACGGTGTGGAGCCAGGAGTCTATGAGGTGAGGTTATGTCTGCTCTAGTCCCCTTAGAAGCACTTTAAAAGGTTGCAAATAGAAAATAAACCCAAAAATCCAGAAAAGTGGAAAGGGGGAGGGTCTTTACCCTCTGTGACTCAGGCTAACTCTGTCTCTTGAAAGAAGAGTAAAATATGCATCCAAGTAAGAAACATTTTAGCATTTTAAGGCAAGAAAAATTTTGAATGCAAGAGAGATCTTAAGTTGTTTTGAATCCTAACATTTCACAGTGCCATAGGAACACCAAAGATTTTGCATCCTAGATTAATTAAACCAATTATTCTTTTTTACATTCTAATAAAACTCTCTCTCTTTAGCAACCTCAAGCAATCTGTTGGAGGAGGTGTAGGCCTGATGGCAGCACATCAGCCTCCTCTGTCTGAATTGGGATGAAAAACCCACAACCAGAATTGAAGAGACTTTATTTCTTATACTGAAATGGTTTTTTAATGCCCTGCCTACATTTATAGACTTGCTTAGGCCACCCACAAGTTGCAAATAAGACATGCTCATAAGTTTATAAATGGGTTGTTTGAAACTCGGAAAACATACAAGGTCCTATCGCCTCTGGCTGTAACCTACTTCACCAGCCTAATGGACTCTACCCTGTGTGTTTCAGGCTTTTATGTATCACCGACTCTGCCAGTGCCCGTACTGGCTTTGTCTTTTATGCCTCCATGCAGTTGCCCATGCTGTTACCTCTGCCTGGAATTCCTTCCTTCCACTTTTCCACCAAGCAAATGCTTACTTGGTCTTCTTTCAAAACCTGGTGTCCCCTTTACTGTGAAGCCTTCCTTGATTCCACAAGTAAATTTCTATTTCTTTGCTCCTTCTCATGTGCTGCCTCACAAGTGGGCTACCACAGCACAAACATACAGTTAAGGGTTATTACTTATTTTTCTGCATGTCTGTCTTCATCACTAAGCTGTGAAACCCTTCGGGACAGGGATTATGTTTCACTTATTTCTGTTTGGTGCCTAGTTTAGCACTTCTTTGGTTGCTGACCTAGGAGTAATTAAGCAGAAAGTTCCAGCAACATGTGGAAGTAAATCAAGAAAGAAGAATATACAAAACCCAGGACACAATGCATCCAACCCACGAGAGCAGTAATGGCAAGTCCAAGGACAGTTGTGCAGCAGATTTGGAGATCCACAAGCAGAGGACAAGACCACAGAATGGAAAGTCTGAGGTCTGACTTTGTGGGGAAGCAAAAACATAGAATACTTGATGTGATGGAGACTCTGGGGCTGGGTCGGTGGGGGTGGGGGGCTAAGGCTATAGTGAGGGCAAATAGTAAATAGCAAAAAAGGCTAGTCAAATCTCGAGGAAAAACCAAAACGTTCTAGGAAATGTTCCTTGCAAGAAATGGTTCATTTCTTGGAGCTGGGGTAAACAATATTTACATAGTCATAAAAATAGAAATTTTGGTTATTAATTTCACTACAAACAGTGATATATCTGCACCAGAACAGAGGTGGAGAGATGTAACTAAGTCAGGGCCAATGAAATCTGAAGCTAAGTTGGTAGGATTTATGGAAAAGCTCCTTAAATGTACAAAAAACATGCAGGGCATTCCCCTTTTCCTTTTCTCTTGTCTTCTTTCTTGCCAGATGTAGAGAGTTCAGGGTTTCTGTGGTAGCTCTATAATCATTTGGGATCCACGTTCCTTCTATCTTTCTGCTCCTATGTCTGGATTCTCTTATGTGAGAGATAAACAAATCTTTATCTTATTTAACTAGACTTTGTTGGATCTCTGTACTGGCAGCTGAACACAATTCCTGTCTGATACAAGAGATACAGCATTTTCTGTAGTGACAGGGAACTAACCATCCAAAGAAACAGAGCCTCCTCCAGCTGCATTAAACAACTTGGGACATGTACAGGTGGAGGGGGGCCGAGGGAGGGATATGCACACTATCGACTGCACGTGCACCCCCATGTTCAAGGGTGATGAGTGAGCATGTGGAGAGAGCCAGACTGAGTCAAGGGGTACATCCTCACAGCAGCAGCTTTGCCTAATTCCTAATAGGATGCATATGTCTGGCCATTGATTTAAAATGCAGTTTGAATTATGTAACCACTGTTTGGATGAACCTATGCTGGATGCTGCTGATTAAACTCTAGAGCTGACATTCTTCATATTTCCTCACTCCCCTCGTCTCCCCCACTTATAGGTCTCAGCTGCCATGGTCAGTCTTCTGTGTCCCTGCTATACCCAGCAGGAATACCGTGAACAGTTATTCAAACCATGCACTGAACTCAACATTAACTTGTTTTTTTTTTTTTTTTTTCCTTTTACTTGAGAAAAGAGTGCCTATTTCTAAACCACAGAATATCCCTGCTTGAAATACTGGCCCCTATCTTCCAAAGCCCTTAAAATAAAATCTGAGGTGCTTTCGTGACCGACAGTGGCCTCCATGGTCCGTCTCTGCCTGTTTCTCTGATCTCACCCGTGTGACTCCCACCACAGTGCACTTAGCTCCCTTCCTCATTTCCACCTCAGGACTCTGACACACGTTCCTCTCTCTGCCCAGTATGCTGTCCCTCATTGATCAGTCACTGCAGGAGACTGCTTTTTAAGGGATGTGGTCTTGAGGGAGGTAGCTACCTGAGCTGGTCCACACAGGGGCTGACCGCTGAGAGGCATCTGCCAACAGCACTCCCAACAGCTTCATTTCTGAAGGTGGGGGACCCGGGTGGCACCTCACGTCATCCACATCTACCTTGTTCAACACTACATCTCGAATGCCTACAACAGTACGTGATCCATAGGAGGTACTCAATGAGTTTTTGACACATAGATGAATATGTTACATACAGGACTTGGTGGCCCCGCTCATGCAGGAAGTGCTGTTTGCCCTTGCGGGCTGCTACAGGTGGCAGAAGGCACTCCCTGGAGCTCTGTTGTGCCATTGACTTTGAACCTGCTCTTGCATAATGCAAAGCAAAGGTGTTTCTCTACAGGGAATTCTCCTTGGCAAGCCTACTTAACTATGTCAGCCTCTCAATCTGATACCTCTGTCTCCCAAAAAATATTCTATTGTAACAAGACTCTTATTCAGCATAGATGACTCATCACAGAACACAATCCAGACCGTATGTCTTCCTTCCTCTCTTCCTTCCTCACTTCCTTCCTTTCTACAGAATTTTTTTTTAAGATTTTATTTATTTTTAGAGAGAGGGGAAGAGCAGTGGAAAGAGAGGGAGAGAAACATCAATCAGTTGTCTCTTGCATGCCCCGAGCTGGGGACCTGGCCCACAACCCAGGCATGTGCCCTGACCAGGAATTAAACCTGCAAACTTTTGGTTTGCAGGATGATGCCCAACTCACTGAGCCACACCTGTCAGGGCACTTCTTTACTTATTATAGCTTTTTAACACAGATTTTTAAAATAAATTCAGATGAAGATTAAATTTAAAAATATGGAAAGTGTTAAGCTTGAAAATTTGAAGTGTGTTTTATTAGGAAATTAAACTAAAAGGAGATGGTAACTTTGAAGTTAGACATGATCATGTGACTTGTTCTAGCCAATGAAATGTGAAAGGAAAAGATGTGTATCACTTCTAGGCAGAAGCTTTGAGAATCAGTGTGAGATTCTCCAAGTTCCCTTTGTTCTGTCTTGTCAATGGTGCTAGATACATCAAGATGGAGTGCTCATCCGCCCGGGTCCCTGGTGACTACAATGCTGACATGCAGTGGACAAGAAGTGTCAGCAAGAGGCAAACCTTTGTTGTTTGAACCATGGAGATGGGGGAAGTGTTTTTTACTGAAGCATAACATCGGCCATCTGGACCAGTCAGTACTCTTTCTTAGGTTTCTTTTTCACTAGAAGTCACCTTTGTAAATCCAGATTGACACTTGGACTTGGCTTTCAACATGTCTCACACATATTTTGTCACCTTTCCCAGATACCCTGATATCTCTCCCCGACCAGCCCAGAGATTATCTCTGCTATCTCTAACAGATCCTAAGTTTCCACAGCCTGTCAGCATCCTTCAAGAATGCAGACCCCAGATGCTCTGGCCCTGGCCTTGCGTGTCCACCTTTCTGTGCCCGGTTCTCACAGCAATCCTTCTTCTGGGTCAGGATGAGAGCCAGTGTCCTCGTCTGGTCTCTCACAGCCCACCTCCCTTAACCACAGAGGTAATGTATTTCCCTCAAGACAGAGAGAAAGAAATCAATCTGCCTTTCTTTAAGATTCATGTTTGTGATTAGATCATTCCTTTTTCTAGTTTGCTGTCCCCTCTCCTAACTTCAGGACATGGTTCTAACTTCCTTTAAAATACAACTTTAAACTCACCTTGTCAGGAAACATTTTGGGACCGATGGCGCATGAATTGATTCTCTCCTCTGTTTGTTGCCCCATGCCCTCCCCCTGCAACTTAGTTATTCAAGGTGCTGTGTTAATGTTCCCTTGTGATGAGCTCTTTCGTAATGTGTTCTTTCAATTTTTATGCTGCCTTTTCAGACTAGATTTTACTTGTAGGGTTAGCAAAAGCTGAAATACAAGGGATAAACTAATCTTTCACTGAGAAATATTAAAATAGCTCACTTTAGAAACAATAAAGAAGTCATTTAATTGGAGCCTTCTTGAAGGCCAAATCTGCCATTTCTTCAGGAAGGGTGCCAAACTCTCAGATTTATACATCTTAGGCATCCAACAAACAGGTTTAACTAGCTTCGGAGGCATTTTCTGAGGCAAAATTTTCAATTATCTTCGGTGAGTTACTTTCACAGAAAATGTTTTGACATGTGTTCCATTTTGCAGAATGGTTGATACTTCATGATGTTACTCGTCACTCTGCTTGTTCATTAGATTATTAAAAAGCACTCAATAAACACTGGGAACATGGTATTTTGTGGTTAAGTCAAGGTACACAAAAGAAAATCGAAGGCACAGTGCCTGCTTCTGTACAACTTGACATTTATTTATTCAAACAAGAGGAAGAGAGAAAAGATAGGCAGCTCCAAGGTCAGCCACCTTGAGTGTGGCTGGCAGATAAGTCAAACCTGAACATTGAATTTTATCAAGTGCTTTGTGTGGCTTCCAATTCCTTATGCCAATGACTTTTAACCAGTGTGCTGCAAGAATATTTAAAAAAATTTTTTTATCCTCACCAAAGGACATTTTTTATTGCTATTAAAAAGAGGGTGAGAGGGAAGGTGAGAGAGAAACATCAATCAGTTGCCTTTCATATGCACCCAGACTGGGGATAGCACCTGCCCAGACCAGGGACTGAACCCGCAGTCTAGCATGTGCCCTGACTGGGAATCAAACTCGAAACCTTTGGGTTATAGAATGACGCTCCAACCATCTGAGCCACAATAGCCAGGGCATCACAAGAATTTTTAAAATACGCAATACCTAACTATTTAGTCAGGGGAACTAACCTTTTTTTCCTTAGATTATCAAATACAAAAGTGAAAACAGCCAATACAGTAATAGCCATCTGATGTGAATGAATCAAACTTATACTTATTTTTTGTCAGATCAGCAGCAAATATATATTTTTGGTGTGCCACAGAATTTTGGTAATTAGTTTATGTGTGTCATGAGATGAAAAGGTTGAAAATAGCTACCTTTACGCTATCAGATCTAGAGCAGGGATAAAGGCACAAAGCCAGGGCCAGGTACCATGTTACTAAAGTTAAGGGTGGAAAAATTAAACTAAAAGTTGGTGTTTCTTTTTCTTCACTTCGTTTGCTGCATTATTGTTACTACTACTATTAATAGCTTTCATTTATTGACCATCATAGACACGGATTGGGATGACTGCCTGGCCCACTATGATTTCCTCCTTGCTGTATTTTGAAAGGCGACCCTTGACCCAAAGTAGGGCATTCATGGTATGTCAGGTCCCTGAGCAAGATGAGGAACAGAGATGAGGACACAGTCTGAGTGGGATTCATTGAAGACTTTCTTAGGCATTTTTTTCATTCCTAGCCAAGAGAGAGGAGCCCCATTTTTCTCTCTAACTGTGAAACTGTCAACGTGTGAGTCTGGAGCTGCTGGTGGCCACGGTAGCAGTTTGTGGAGACAGCTGGAGTTGGAGAGGATGAATTCCAAGGAAATCAGGGGTCCACATAGCCCTCACACTCCCCTGTCCCTCCCAACCCTGCTCTTGGCTTGGTTACACAAACCACTAAAGCAACCCCCCTTTCTGCTTATAAATAAGTTCAAAGTGGTCTTCTATCATTCTCAACATAACGGGTCTTAATTAATTGTGGAGGCCAACAAACACTCAACACTGTAGGCAGTCTCCTTTGATCCTCACAAAGCACCTAGGAGGTAGTGATTATTGATTTCATTTTATAGATAAAAGAACAAAAACATCAAGAGATTATACCACGTATCTTTATTATAATAGCATCCCTCCCTGCTTTTCATGGACAAACCTTGTTTTTTAATTTTCAAATTAAATTTCTTCACCTAAAGGTGCCTAAACATCTTCTCATGCCCTTAGTCATTTTTAAAACAAATTCCCCCTATTTCTTTATGAGATTGTTCGTGTAACTTTTGTCTCATTTTCTTATTCAAATAATATATATTTTATTAAGTGTTTAATATGCTTATTATTAAATTTATTGAGGTAACATCATATAATTTCAGGTGTATGCTTTATAATATGATATCTGTATACTTTATTTTGTGCTCAGCACCTGAAGTCTAATCTGCTTCTGTCACCATACACTTGACCTCCTTTACCCTCTTTATCTTCTCCCTACCCTCTGCCCCTCTAGTTACCACCATTCTGTTGTCTGTAAGTTTGTTTTTTGTTTGTTCATTCTATTTGTTGCTTTTTGTTTTATATTTCACATAAGTGAAATCATATGATTCTTGTCCTTTTCTGTCTAACTCATTTCACTTAGCATAACACTCTCAAGATCTACCCAGGTTGTTACAAATGGCAACATTTCATTTTTTATGGCTGAGTAGTATTCCACTGTATATATGCACCATATTTTTATTCAATCATCTGTTGAACGACACTTGGGTTGTTTCTATGTCTTGGCCATTATAAATTGTGCTTCAATGAACATAGGGATATATATCTTTATAAATAAATGTTTTCAAGTTTTTCAGGTAGATACCCGGAAGAGAGATTGCTGGGTCATATGGTAGTTTTATTCTTAAATTTTTTGAGGAACCTCCATACCGTTTCCCCTAGTGGGTGCATCAATTTACATTCCCACCAACAGTATACAAGGGTTCCCTTTTCTATACAACATTTATTTCTCATCTTATTGATAAGAGCCATTCTAACAGGTATGAAGTGGTATCTCATTGTGGTTTTGATTTGCATTTCCCTTATATCTAGTGATGTTGAGCATTTTTTCATATATCTGTTAGCCATTTGTATGTCTTCCTTAGAAAAAAATGTCTGTTCAGATCCCCTGCCCACTTTTTAATTGAGTGTTTATTTTTGTTGTTGTTGAGTTATATGAGTTCTTTATCTGTTTTGGATATTAGCCCCTTACCCGAGGTATCATTTACAAATGTCTTCTCCCATTCATTTGGTTGCCCCAAAATAATATATATTGGGAAACGATGATAAACCAAGTGCTGTGCTAGATTCTGTGAACACCATCATGAGCTGGATGGATACACTCACCATTGTGCTCCAAGCTTAACATCCAGCAGGAAGAGTCAGGCCATCACAGTTCTGGCCACCATGACTGTGGTAAAAGAAGTGTACCATGCCATGGAAGCCCACAGTAGGCACACTTTGTTCAAGAAGGGTCAGGAAGGGATTTCCAGATAAGGAAATATCCAAACCACCACCTGAAAGACATTTTTGCTTTTTGTCCCTTACTACTTGTCTCTTACTATTTCTTGTGGTCTCTATCTCAGACAACTTGTGTTTTTTCCTGTACTTATTCTTCCAATCATAGCTTTTAGATCCAAGCCAAACAAGTGTTTATGGAACATCTTCTATAGCTTAGAAACTGCCCTAGAGAGAAACTGACAGATGAATGATGGAGGCAGATTCTAAAGACAGAATTCAGTAGAATATGGAACATTCTGGTAAAAGATGCTTGGGACGCCAGGAGAGCGCATCCTCTGCACGATGCTCCACCTGCACAGCCATTTACCTGTGGCTTCCTCTCCTCCTTTCCCTGCTTCCTGGGTCCATGCTCTGCTGTATTTCCCAGTTGACTCCCATCCCTTGTTAATTCTGTTCATTTTCACATCCACAGAGCTCACCACTCTCCTCACTTTCTATTCCTTCCATTATTTCCACTGAAATGAGGAATATGAAAATAAGCAAAATGGTTGATTTCATCATGCTTTTCAGCAAGCATCAAAAACACATTTAGGCCAACAATCAGTTACAATAGACATGAAATATGCCACTCTGGGATATGATTAGGTTGAACTCGGAAAAACGATGTTTCTTTGTCTAACTCCTCCATTAGCTTCATGGCTTAGTTTGCTCCTGTATGTTCCCCTCATTTATTTCATTCATGCTGTTGCTTTTATTTTTGATGTTTCATTATTTTGATCTCTCCTGAATAGAATGAGGTGGAATGAATGAATGAATGAAAGAAATACTGAATATGGTATTTGGGGTGTACAAGAAGGTTTTAAGAGGGAGTACAATCAAATTTACCTTACTTATTCTACTGTTCATTTATTTTTCTCAGGCATTGGTTTCTATTCACTTGGTTCCTCTCAGGTCTCTATTGTTTAATTATTTAATTAGGTTGTTCCTTCTCCCTGCAGGCCCCTACTTGCATTGAGTTGCTCTGTCTATTTGTTTCTGAGACAAGAGTCGCTGGGTCTCCAAATCTGTAGCCTACCAGACAGGGGAGGAGGAATGGCTCATTTTAGTGCAGACCACGTAGTCTGCATAACCTTGGCTTCTGCATTAAACTCTTCCTGGTATTTAAAGCATGTGATAGCTGAGATAAGATTCTGAAAAATATTAACAAAAGCCAGGCCTCAATGCATTATGCAATGGAAATAGTATCCAGAGCTTCAGCACCCACCAGGGTTCACAAGCCACAGCTGAAACGTTTTTGTTATGTAATGAAAATTTGCAACCTCCTCACTCTGGAATCAAAGCATATGCTTTAGCTAATTTACACTCTGCTTATCTTAAACCCCAGAACATCCTAGTCCCACTGCAATACATAAGGAACTCACTTTAATTTTTTTGTATTTTATTTTATGAAAATAAAACTGTTAACTCTAAACTCAAAGTATGACACCAAAAAAGTTTTGTTTTGTTTTTTAATTTCACTTCCTTCAGTATAAGATCCTTGTCTTTACTGTGTCTCTATGTGCCTCCAACTGTGGGGTGTGAAAGTGTACTAAATCCTATTCACCACTTCCAAGCCAGGCTGTTTGCTTTATATCCTCTTGGAATTAAATTATTCCCATAGCCAGGCATCTAACCTGGGAATGCGGAAGAAAGGAAAAAGAGAAGGAGATGCTGGCGTGGGGGGACAAGGAAGAGGCAGAAGAAAAGGAGAAAGGTGGGGAGGAGGAGAAGGAAGGGGACAGGGAGAAGAGGGAGAAAGGAGTTCCTCAGGCATGCAGGACTACAGGATTCACTTGGTCTGGAAACTATTCAGACATATTTTACCTCCAGCTCAGATAAAGCAACTGCTATTTTGAGCAAAGGAAATCCTGGTAGCTTATTTGATTTGACACGTTGAAAGAATCATAGAATCTGAGTTGGGAGGCATATGAAAGGTCTTTGAGCCCAACCTGCCATGTTGTCCTGGAATTTTCCTACTTCAGTACCCACCAAAAGCTGAAATTTTCATTGTGTTCACTTCTCTCAATTTTTGGAATTCGATTCTTGATCCCTTCCAGGATTTATTCTTTCTGGGTGTTCATGATAACTTTGTTCTTTGATATTTGGAGTTACCAATCCTTCCTGATTTCTACATTTCCTGAAGTTTTTTCAAGTGATCCTCTCACCCCCCAAAGCTGTTACTCTCTTCCTTAAGGTGACTTGCACAGAGCTCAGCCACCCATGTTTTTCAAAGTCCTGGAAAGCACAGTCATTCTTGCTTGTGATCTTGGAAGGACTACCCATGAAAGGCCCATCCTGGTACACACTCTATGTGCAGAAGACAATGTCAAGGTGAATCATTCCTAAATGAGTTCCCTCGGCCATGGTGCTAGAGAGATGCCTGAAAGACTTTACTTTAAGCTTACCTGGCTAACCAACCACTTACCCTCCTGCACATCTCCTCCAATACTTCATTGGGAAGCCAAGCTTCTATTGGCTAATATCTTCAAGAGATTAATCAATGTCATTTAATCTTAGGAAAGTTCCCAGTGTGCCCCCACTGATCATATAGGACATCAGGAAATCAGGAGCAGGAATGAATCTGGGGCCTTTCTGTGATTATATAGGTAATGGTACAAGCTTTGAGAGGTCTCCCTTGACGGGCAGTATTGCAAAGTGCTTAGTCAGGCCCTAAGCTCAGACTACTGGGTTCAAATCCAAGTTCTATGGTCAACTAGCAAGGCGACACAGGCAAGATACTCACAGCCCCAGAGCTTCCATTACTTTATGGGTAAAGTGCTCCAAAGAGTGTCTGGCACATAGCAGGTAATTAATAAATGCATACTATTTTTTTCATTGCCACTGTCAACAACTTTGGGTCAGATTATGAACTTGGTTAAATAATTAATTAAACTACATACTCAGTTCTACCAAATATCAGTTATTAAAATAATAACCTGTTTACATTTGTAGAGTAGCAGTTGTATGTTCATGTGCTGAACCCTGTGATAAGGGTCCAATGAGCATCGATGTCATCTAATGTTTTCAATGATGCCATGAAGGTAGGGACTAGGATTAGCTCCCTTCTACTGGAGATTCAGGGACAGTAATAAACTACCCAAGGTCATTCACTAGTGTGAACAGAGGCCATTTATTTATACCCAGTTCTCTGACTCCATAGCCCATGGTCCAGCCACTCTGGGAGTCTGCTTTCCTATGCACTAGCCTGTATACAAAACCAAGTGCAGTGGGGATGTTAAGAATAGTATCAGAAATGTAGAAGCCAAAGAGCTTATATGTACAACCCATGGACATGAATTAAAGGGGGGAATGCAGGTGGGAGGGGGTGTGCAGAGCAGAGGGGAATAAAGGGGGGTGGGAAATGGGACAACTGTAATAGCATAATCAATAAAATATATTTAAAAAAACCCAAGTGCAGTACATCAGGTGGGATAAAATTTAACAAGGACCAAATTGTATGTGGATTTGTGTGTGCCTGTGTGTTGTTTGTTTAAATCAGATTTATCAATTAGAAAAAAAAAAACTTAAGTATTTCTTTCTCAGACACTAGACCAGGCCTATAAGACAGAGACATCCAGAGAACCCTTCACAAAACACTCCCATGACAGCAAAATCACCCAGGAATGAAAGCAGATGCTGACCTGGAGTCTCTGTGCCTTTGTTTGTCCTTGCTGGTTCCCAGCCTCAGTTCTCATATGCAAGATTTATTTGTTCTGATTGTTAGAGTAGCTACCAAATCTGTTCTCAGACAATAAATTCTACTTCTACTCTTCACTTTTCTCCTGAGTTGTTCAGAACACCATTGATGTCAAATCACAGCAGGTTGGAAGTTTGTGTGAGGAGGAACAATGCTATTTCAAAAGTGAAGTGAACACATGGACAGACCAATCCATGAACGATGAGGCTGTTACTGCTGTTACAAGTTACCACAAACTTAGAGACTTAAAACAGATCAAATCTATTATCTTATAGTTTCAGACATCAAAAGTCCAAAATGGGTGTCATTGGGCTGAAATCAAGGTGTCAGCAGGGCTGCACTCCTTCTGAGGGAAAAGTCTCAAGGGAAGGATCGTTTCCTTGTTTTTCCAGCTTCTGGAGCTTGCCCACATTCCTTGGCTCCTGGCTCCTGCCTACCAGTGATGGCGTCACCCCCACCTCCGCTTCCATTGTCACATCTGGTCTGTCTCTTCTGCCTCTGTCTTTCCCTTGTGAGCACCCTTGTGTTTACATCAGACCCCGCAGCCTAATCTTCCCATCTCAAAAGCATTAACTGTATCACACCTGCAAAGCGCCTTTTGTCACGTAACATATCCATAGGTTCTGAGGGTTACAGCAGCCCATCTCAGGGCTGGCACCACCACGTTGTTCTGTCACCACCATCCATCTTCTATCTGTTCAGGTTCGTGTGACTGTCATTATGGTCCCTGTGTTGGTGCCTGTGGTGTGGGACTTGCCCTCACAGTGGGAAGAAGCTTGCAGGACTCTTCCTCCCTGTGAAGCCCAATACAAGGATGTGGGTCACATATGAAAAAGTCTCCCCGAAAGCCTTACAGTTGGGGTGGGAGAGACTAAAATGGGGCCCTGATCAGAGCAGTTGCATCAAGGAGTAAAGTATTTCTGCCTCCATTGCACCCTTGCTGCCTCTGCTTAAGTGGGCCCAGAAGAAAGGAAGGATCAAGGCCCCTGCCTTGCCACCATTTTTATGCAGCAAATCCATAACCAGTCTCACAGGTGACTCAGAGATCAAAAACCCTGACTCTAAGCAAAGAATACTTTGAACAACCCATGCACCTGCCTCTCTTGTCTGCTGTATTAGTCTAGAAACTCTAACCTGTGTCCTGACCCCCTTGACACCTGGGGCCCCACCTGGCAATCAGTCTTGACAAAGGTAGAGCACCTGCCCTTTCTGGAAACATCTGAATGGTCTTCCTTCCTTCCTTCCTTCCTTCCTTCCTTCCTTCCTCCCTCCCTCCCT